>OX456524.1:51872034-52022034 GCA_949748255.1 Eustalomyia histrio
CTAACAATATATTTTCTGTTACCGACTGTAGTTTATTTAAAAAGTAATACGTAAAGTTTGTTTTAAATGAAGAATCAATTGAATTTCATAGAAATGTATTTTTTAACTATTAGAAACAGTCATTCAAAAAACAAACTATAAAAATTTACAGACATTCAGTAGGAGTTGATATTTTCTGTTAAATGTAAAATTTTATGTTGTCTGTTTCCAAAAATTAAAATTTATATAATTCTTGTTTGTATAAAATTATTTCAATAAAAATTTCAAGAAATTATTCAAATATACATACACACAAAGCCAATAAAAATATATATATCTGTGTGTGTGTTGTGTTGTGTTTTGTTATTACATACAAATAAAAAAACTTTCAATTTGAAAAACAAACAGCAAAAGTAGTTTTTTCTAACTTTTGTCAGTTAAAAATTTATGGTTATTTTAAACGACTTTCGATTGCTTGTACTACTTTTGTGGATAATTAAACAATGACTGAAAATAAACAACAAAATGGGTTGAATATGAAAAATCTACTGATCTTTTTGATTGTATTTTCGATTAAATTTAATATACATTTTGAGTTGTTTTTAACGAAATAATATTGTGAGTGAGGATGTCCCTATTTCAAATCTTTTGCTCAGATCGATACAACTTGTTGGTCATAAGAATAATTTTCAAAAATCTGATAGGTCGTCACTGGTGCAATAGGACAGGTTTGAAAGTGCCTAGCCTGTGACCTTTCTCAAAAGCAAATGGCATATTTTGCTCAATTAACTGAAATGTAAATAGTCTGGTTTTAAGTGTAATTGCATTATTTAAAAAAACGTAATTAGAAAATATTCTAACAGGGAAGCTTTCTTTGTCCAGATCCTCAGATCTTAATGGAAGTTCGATATGTGGTAGAAAACAACAATACATATATTTTGAGGTGCGCCATCCTCACGTTAAAGGGTTTAAAAGTTTCGTTTTTTGTGTTTTTTCATATCGATTCCAAAGGAAAAATATTCAAATTGGTATCTAATGGAATAAAAAAATTACTAGAAGCAAACAAAAATGTTACGAACAAACATATTAAAGTTTCCTTAAGAGTCCACGCAAGGTTGTTCAATGTAAAGAAATAAATCCCTGGAATCTGAAAAATTCCTCAGAATTTGATTAATTATTATAAAGGAAAAGTTTTTGCGATCTATTATAGTTAAATCTAATCAATCTGAAAATATTTGGTTAAAGGATATCAGGCCCTGACAAACTTTTTAGTGCAGCAGTTTTGTTCAAACTTTTCTAATGAAATATGTTTGTAAGGGCGATTAAATCTGAGGCGGCCGATCAGTTAATTTCACAGCTTAACTTTGCTTGAATTTGACATACAAAATAGCATTCATTGCTTAAAACTACCGAATATATACTTGCCGAACTGTTTGGTACTGGGAAATAGGGTACGTTCGTAAACGCAGAAAACTTGTGCATCGCTGCGGCAGTTATGGCAATTTTTGTTGCTGATGCGTGATTATCTGTTGCAGATGCTTTGCTATTGCTTAACATCTGCACAGTTTTCTTTTTAAAATGATTTGCAAAACATAAAAATATGTTCACCACAATAACATTTACATGTATTATTGAAAATCTTGATAGTAAAATGACAACTTTTTGTTAACTTATAATAAAAAAAGAATTAAAGAAAAGATGAAACGACTTTTGATTATTAAAAATCAATTAAAACAAAAAGGAAAACTGATTTCGCACTATTGCATCAGAAACTTAAATCATGCCATAGTTGCCAAAAATTTGCGGCAGCACTGTCGATTGTTTGCATAAAAAACGTTTGACGTTAGTCAGTGCTGCCAAGTGATGCTTTTTTAACTTTTATTATGCTGCAGTAAAGCGGAATTACTGCATTTACGAACGTACCCATACATTTAATATACCCTACATCACTTTGTGAAAGGAAGTACTTTAACTTTTGTGCTGATGTTTATGTTATACCGGTCGACTGATAATCACCTTCTGAGTCGGTCCTCCGACCGACACAGTACTAGAGATAATTGGACGAAATTTGGTATATAAGTTTATATTGCTCAAGCACCAACCCTATTGTAAATGAGTAAAATCGGTTCACTATAAAAAGATCACATCTGAACTTAAATGGGATTACCAAACCTATTCCGTTCAAATAAAAAAACCTGATTCTAATTTTGGCTTTGGTTCTCCCGCTGTTTATAACGTTCGAAAAACTAAAATTTGTTGCTCTACCATAACTTCTGAACCCTTACTCCGATTTTAATGAAATCAAAGTGGTTTTAAAGAAAACATTGGAATAATTGTTGTTTGCAACAATAAATGGTATCGACTATATTTTTATTTTGTATACAAAATAATCAAAATAATTTTAAATAAATGTTACATCAATGGAAAAATTATAATTTTTGTTATTAATATTTTGATGTAATTTAATGAAGCCAACTAATCAATATGAAGGGAGGAGGTACTATTATTATACAATGTTAAGGAACTGACATTTTCTATTTCCTTCCTCTTCATTTAAAGTATTTCTTTGCAAGGACAACAGGGTTGTTCCCGCCCATTTTCTCATTGTTGTGTTAATATGGAAAAGAAAACATGAAATTTTTTATTCTCTGTTATTTTCTTTTATATAATTGAAAATTACCATAATAAAATCATATCAATTATGCTATTCACTCAATAACTGAGTACATACCCAGTCAGAAAACTACTCGTACAAACGAGAAAGCGCTGACAAGGCACTTAACTGGCAAAAAGTGCTTTGCCAGTTCCAAAATGATAACATCATTATAAAATAAGAGCTGGCTGTACAAAGAGTGTCGGAAAAGCACTGGATAAACATAATTTTTATTGATGCACACAGAAAATAAATTGTTTGGAATTTTATCGCAATTCTCGTTATTTAAAATTTTTAATTCTATGTACTTAAAGTTCTTCATCAGAATAGTTAAATTTAATTGTAAACAGAAAATATATCAAATTACACAAAGTATTGGTTTTGCTAATCAATATTGAATAAATATTATCTTCTACATTAGGGTCATTCCATGTCAAACCGCACAGAAAAGTGTCATTTTCGGATTTGTCATCTCCGATTTTAATGAAATTCGCCACAAATATTGTAAATGGGTAGTGTTTATTAAATCATTAACCTTTCGGTGCCAAACCCTTTCGGTTTTCAAAATATGACGTCATGAAAATTGGCAAAAACGTCAAAATATCGAAAAAGTGTCCATACAAAGTTGCCCATAACTTCTAAACCATACAACCTAAAATTTCTGTTGGTACCATTTTAAAGGTGAAAACCATGCCTTTAACCGTCAATATAAATTTGCTTACGACCACGTTTTCTTTCATAACTCAGGAACCAAATGAGTCTCCACCTTGAAATTTTGCCACAAATGTAGAGAGGCCTTAACTTTTTACATATATTTTTTTCAGAATTTTAAAAAAATTGGATTTTGACATATGGGTCTTTGAAGATTAAACTCAAAAAATTACCTTTAACCTTTTAATACAAAAAAACTTTTGGGATGCCATTTGAAGGTAATCTTTTCACCTTTAAAATGGTACAAATTTTA
Organism: Eustalomyia histrio; assembly: GCA_949748255.1. Taxonomy (NCBI): domain Eukaryota; kingdom Metazoa; phylum Arthropoda; class Insecta; order Diptera; family Anthomyiidae; genus Eustalomyia; species Eustalomyia histrio. The sequence goes on from OX456524.1 coordinate 51,875,631, forward strand.
GGTTATATAGTTAAGAAGTTATGGGCGACTTTGTATGGACACTTTTTTGATATTTTGACGTTTTTGCCAATTTTTATGACGTCATATTTCGAAAACCTAAAGGGTTTGGGGTCGAAAGGTTAATGATTTGATAAACACTAGCCATTTGCAATATTTGTGGCAAATTTCATTAAAATCGGAGATGACAAATCCGAATGCTGTGCGGTTTGACATGGAATGACCCATTAGCAATTTATCGAAGATTTTGTCATTTAAATAGAGTATTTGCATCCAGTGGCGTGCCCAGAGGGGAGGGACCGGCCCACAATTTTTTTTTACTATTTTTAGTACACATAAAGCATGTAAACGAAAAATTTGTTTACATTTTTATTTTTTAATAAAATTTAAACTTAAAATAACAAAATTCAAATTTATTTCACAAATTAAGTACAATACTTCAAAGTTTTTAAAACTAGTAAAAAGTTTACGATTCGCGGCGAGATAATGCGTAGGTGCGTATTTTACCTTTTAACCCACTCATAAGTTTTTGGACACCTTTTCTACCTAGTGTAGTGTAAATTTCTCTCAGTTTTAGCTGAGAGCCCAACATTTTTCCACTGGACGAAGTTCAGGGCAGTTTGGTGGATTGCAATCTTTTTCGACAAATTGTATATTATTGTTTCTACACAATTCGACAGTTTCTCTGGAATAATGAATTGTTGCTAAATCATGCCAGAATATTGGTGGGGTAGAATGGAGTTTATACAAAGGCAATGAACGTTTTTTTAAACACTGTTTTATGTACGTTTACCTGTTCAATGTGCCTCCTATGACAAAAGGCTTAGTGAGCTGCCAATTGCTTGCCATACTAAGAAGTTTTTTTTGCAAATTTGTCTACTTTTTTGTATTTAAATATTTTCTTTACACCTCCCCTCATATATGCAGTATAGTATTTGGATCTAGGAATTTGTTTGAAATCCTCTTTAACATATGTTTCGTCATCCATCAATATACAACCTTTAAATTTGTACAGAACTAGCTTTAATAGTTTTCTGGCCCGTTTTTTTGCTCTTACATCGACTTCATCTGTTCTGTTTGGCACTTTTATTACTTTGTATTATCTAAGCTTATATTTTTTTTTTAACTTTTTGAACATACATATGAGACACTTTGAACTTTTTCGCTAAATCTCGAACCAACATATTTGGTAGACACCAGTGCATTCCTCACTTTTAACGCCAATTTTTTATTAACAAATCCAGTAATTCGCCCAGATCCAGGTTTTCTTTCAGTGGATGAAGTCCCCCTAAACCGGTTTATGATGTTCCCTGCAGTTGCTCGGAAGGCATTAGGGTTAATTAAAAAACTGTTAACAATTTTTTTCTCTGTTTTTCTAATTTTGATGTTGTCGGCATAATCGTTTATTTAAAACTGAAAACGTTGGCCCGTAATCATAGTCCCGCACTTAAGTCGGCTTTTTTTTTAAAACAACTTTAAATTAAAAACTTGTTATTATCTATTTTGCTATTATAGTCAGAATTAAAGCCAGTTTTAAGTTGAACCGGCTCTAAATGGGTATCACATCAAATGTACCAAATGCCCGCATACATTTTGTTCTAAAAAAGAAGCAGGTGGCAACATTGATCAGCTGATTTTATATTTGCCGAAAAAAATGAAAAGTGTGTAAATAAAAGATTTGCAATTGCAAAATGTAAAAAGGAAAAAACTTTATAAAAAAGGATTGAAAAGTGTATTTTTATTAATAAAAATTTATTAACTTAATAAATGTTATGCAAAATATCGTATTTATTGATAAAATTTTTCCTTTTAATAATTTGCAATTCAAACATTTTTTTTTTCACAAAAATTTTCTTGGCGGAAAAATGCTGTTGTGTGTTGTTAAATTGGATAGAGTCAACATTCAGCTAGTTTTAATTTTAAAGCAGACTTTAGCGATTAAAGTATACTTTTACTTGTCTATAGTATGCCTAAAGTATACTTTTAAGAAAAGTCGACTTTAGAACTCTTAAAGTATACTTTATTTTAACTATGATTATGCGCCGTTGTATGCATTTTGTTGTTTACAAATCACATAATTTAAAAAGTAACGGCACCTTTTTGTATTGTTTGTTTTCATCTCGTAATTCGCATTTAAATTTGTAAAAAAATTTTCGTTAACATGCTATATATACAAAATAGCTTGTATTTTTTTTGTTTTCAATTGATTTTCTTTGCAAGACCAATTGATTTTTTTAAAAGTCCAATTGGGTTTAGCCAGATTTTAGGGAAATTTGTTGAAATTTGTGCAAAAAGGAGAGAAATTTGCTTTGAAATCAGGGAAATTTGCTCAGTTTTTTTCTCAGTTACCGAACCTTGTAATATGCACAGAATTTTATTTGGCCGCTGCTTACGATGAAATCTCTATACTTATACTTCCTCTATTATTAATTATTTCCACACTCGTAATATTATTTGGGTAAAAACAACCAAATACACACTTTTAAGCTTTTTTATTTAATTTAACGCCTTTTTTTTTTCTTTTTTCGAACGTTTTCTAAAAAAGGATTAATTAAAGGTTCATTTACACGTCGACTACCTTTATCTGCTATTACTCAGTATTGGGTTTAAAAATCAGCAAAATTTGTATTTAGTTTAGAATGTATTTAGCTACCTCGTACAGGTCCTAAATGGAACTATTTAAAACAAAAAAAAATCGTGTTTCCAGTTGTATTACTTTTTTTAATTAAAACTCTGAGATTCAAATACCACATTAAGGCCGATATTGTAGGATGTGTGTTAAACTTGGTTAAGTTAAACCGAAAACGAATTTTGTCTGCCATTTCTATGTTTATTAATATAAATTTGTAAGAACAAATTCTTCATTGAAAAAAATTAAATTAAAACAAATTTCAAAATCAGTACCAACTGCGATAAACTGAGTTTAAAGATAATATACATTCTAAAAATTCGGCCTAAGTCTTAACTGGAATCCCCAAAAATTCAGATTTATGAGTTTATTTTTATATCAAAACATATGTATTTTAAATTAAAAATATTTAATTAACAACACTTTCTAAGTAGTTACAGTAGTTAGAAAGTAAGATTTTATAAAATGCTGCCAAGTCTTGGAAATTCTTGGCTTTTCTCTTTTAAATGTAAACAAAAATATTTGTCATAAAAATATTTGAAATTTTTCTATTTGTAATTTGATGAAATAATAAAAACAACAAAAGCTAACAAAAAAAATAATGTATTTGTTAGTAAATGTTGAGCAGGACATACAACATAATTGCTATATTTCGTGTTCCGTTGAAGTCCATGTGGGAAAACAAGTAGTTATAGATATAGAGATATAAAAATAAAGCTTTTTTATAAAGAATAAATTACCCATAAATGCGGAAAAAATTTAAAAAAATTACAAATAAATTCTAAACTTCGCATTCGATACTGAAAAAGATCAATTAAAATTAAAAAATTCCAAACGCAATTAAATTTATATACATATGTATTTAAATTCAAAATTAAACAATAACTTTATGTAAGTGACTGTGGTGCAATAGGTAGAGACACAGCCTGCTAGTCTTATGGTTCTAATTTCTGCTATGTTATTTTTAAACAAAAATATTTAAATTTTAAACCTGAAAAATATTCAAGTTTGAAATTTGACCAGAAAGAATTAAATACAGTTTAGCCTAGAGGAAAACCAATGGTCTGACAAACAGAAGCCCAGTTCGTGGGATAAAAAATTTGTATTTTTAAAATAAATTTTGTGAAATGCGTTTCTATTAGCAGAATATCTATTTATAGAATATAATCTATATATATAAAAAATTATTGCAAGTGTGTTGCGACTTTATAACTCACGAATTCGATTAAATTTTTAGGGTTTGTTCGTATGGTCTTGTAGATGGTTTATTTAAAGTTTGCACGGTCGACGTGTTCGTGAGTTACGACTTTTCATGTCAGCATGTGATTTTGTTCATATATAAAAAACAATAACAAATACGTAGGCGCCCATGAGCGTGTGCGGTATGTATACTGTGTGCTGACTTCATACACACGGTAAATACACGTTGTAGCGCATACACGCATACACATTGACAGCTGTCAGTGAGTGATCATTTTAAGGTTCTTTATACACTATTCTACACTCAGAAAAAAAAGTTATTAGAAAAATTTGTAAACGGTTTTCAATCCCACTCTACTATTTTTGTACTGATTTTTAGTAAAAAATTATTATTTAGCAAATCTTTTTGCTATTTACATTTTACAAATTACAGAATTTTTACAGAATATTAACAAATTTTTGTTGCTAATTTCAGAAATCATTTTACAAATTTTTGAAAACCGATTTGCTAAAATTAGCAAAAAATATTACTAATTTAAAAAAAGTGGTTATTGAAGAAAATGTTATTTCTAATTAAAACTTACACCTACAAACTTAAATTTTCTTAAAATGTTACATATATTAAAAGGGATACCGACTGATGTCTAAAAAAAGGACATCCACTTTTAGTTCTAAAAATCCGCCCTAAAAACAATTAAAATTTAACCTTAAAAGTAAAAAAAAAAAAAAAATGACCAAAATATTTTTCAAACAGAAATTACCAAATTAAAACAAAATGATTAATTCGTTTTTTAAAAAATATATTCAAAATTTTTGATGCTCGATAAGAAAAAAAAAATGATTTTAGCAAACAGATTTTAAATTCCACTTTACAAAAAGTCTACTAAAATTTAGTAGCGGCTACTAATTTTTCTACTACTTTCATTGTACTACACGTCAGCAGACATGTGTTGCTAAGATTAGCAAAAAATACCGCTGGGCTCAAATTAGCAGAATTTCCCGTAATAACAGCAAAATTTTCAGTTGCCATTACAGACTTTTTTTGGTGAGTGTATTGAATTGATTTACTTGTTTTCATTATTTCCAAATAAAAAAAAACAATAAATTTGATTCAATGTAAATATTTATGCGTAGCCAAGCACGCCCGGATCTGCTAGTAAAATATTAATAGAAATACTATCAACTATTACAATCAAAATTCGGAATTTGTTAATAAAATTCGGTAATTACAGCAGTATTAAAAATTTATAAAAGTGATGGCAGATGGAACTACAAAAATTCGGTTGAAAAAAAATTCGGTTGCAATTACAAATCTGTTTGCTCTGTGTGGTAAAATAATAAAGAAACCAAATACTAGGTGATTTAAAGATTGATTTCCCAAAATGAAATTTAAAAAAAAAAATTTATTTGTATTTTTTTTTTTTTGATATGCCTAGATTCGAACTCCTAGGCCGTCAGATTGTCAGACGTGAGCTCTATCTACTTAGCTAACGAGGCATATAATACTTGAAAGCTAAAAACCTAAATGAATGACAACTGCTGAGTAACCTTTGGGTGTGTAAATACGAGTATGATGGCACTGGCAACAAAAATGGGAAACAAAAATTTTGTTCTTTGAAAAGCATTTTCCCAAACAAAAAATTCAATTTTATTTAACAAAATTATTATTAAATTAAAAAAAAATGTATCGCTGTAACCGTACGCGAATTCGAAACCTTCCGGCCACAAACCTATTTTTAACAAACGTCACACATTTTAAAAGTTCAATGCTCTGTCAGTGCATCAATTCTTGTAAGGTTGTCAAATTTTTGACTGGAAAGCACTGGGAAAACTTTTTTTTTTTGCAAACATTAGCACATCGGTCTAAGACAATTCTTTGACAGCACTTTTTTATGACTCACTGAATTTGGCAAACACTAGAAAAGTGTCCCCAAGGAATGCTCTGCTGGTTTGCCAGTACTTGATTTGTTTTGTTTGTACCACTGTCAATTTCTGATTGGGCACGTACACAATTATGTATCCACAAACCTTGATGTTGAGCGTTAGTTTTAAGTGTCACTACTCATTATTAAAGTGAATAAAGTGTGTGTTTTAATTGACAATTAATTTAGATATTGTATATATTTTTGTTGTTGAATTTACCATTTAAATTCAATTTGTATAATTACCTGTAATTTGTGTATTTCCATCCCTTTTTGTTCTTGATACTCTACGAAAAATACTTAGAACTGCTTTCCTGAAAAAAAAATGCAGAAATTTGTATGTATTAGTAAAATATTTATTAGCATATTTCATGCAAAGATATACATTTAACAGTCATCAATTAAAAATAATCTTCTAACTGAATGAATTATGCACATATCGATGGCTTCTATTTTTGTAATTAAATTTCATACAAACTAAATTGACTTAAGGTCAACATTTAATATTTTCTGAACACAAAAGAAACTGATTTGGCTTCATACAATAAAATTAACTTCTTAAAAAAAAACCGTAAGCACAATTTAACCCTCAAATGCTCTTTCCTCAGGTATCGAAAATATTTATACTATAAATTTGGCATTTACAACTTACTATAAGAAATACGAGGGTCGATCAATAAGACCGTGAATTTTTAAATGAAACACGGTTTTTTTTTGCAAAAATAAAAAAAATATTTTTTAACATAATCTTCTTTTAGCTCAATACACTTAGTCCAACGTTTTTCCAATTTTTGTGTCCCTTCCAAAAAAAAGAATTTTTCGAGGTCCATAAAATAGCCATTTGTTTGATCAATAATTTCATCTTTGGAGCTAAATCGCTTTCCACCGAGCCATTTTTTTAGGTTTGGAAATATAAAATAGTCACTGGGGGCTAAATCCGGAGAATAAGGCGAATGAGGGGGCAATTCGTAGTCTACTTCATGGATTTTTGCCATGGAAGCTCAGCTGTGAGCAAACGCGGCAGCCATCTTGCGGAAAGCTTTCTCATACCCAAGTGATCGTTCAAAATTGAAACCATTGAGCCATGTGAGATGCCTATGTCTTTCACAATCTATCGCACATTCAATCTCGGATCGGCCAAAACCATATCGTGAATTTTTTCAATTGTTTTGGGCGAAGAGACCTCAACTGGGCGTCCAGAATGTTCGGCATCTTCCGTGCTTGTGAGGCCACAACGAAAGTCAGTAAACCACTTTTTTAACATTGAAATCGATTTAGCAGAGTCCCCATAGTATTTATCAAGTATTTATCACGGACTTATTGATCCGCCCTCGTATATAACGGGTGATTTTCAAAACGTTTGGGTTTTGAAAAATTAATAAAAAAAAAACCAAGAAAATTTGCAAAAGTGAATAAAATATTTATATGGGGCGCTAAATAAATGCCTGCCGTGTACTTTTTAAAGATACTTGAGCTCCAATTTTGGTATACTTTTTTAAGCATTTCGGCCGGTATCTCACCGAAGATAGCTGTAACGTGGTCTTTCAAGGCATTGCCGCTGGCTTGTCACTGTGCAGGAGACACTTCACGTATCCCCACAAAAAATAGTATAGAGGCGTCAAATCGCATGATCTTGGCGGTCAATGGACTGGTCCAAAATGTGAGATTAATTTATAACCAAACTCGCGTATCAATAGATTCATGGTATCGCTTACCGTATTGCATGTGGCACCGTATTGTGGAAACCACATGTCAACCAAGTCTAATTCTTTCATTTTGGGCAAAGAAAGTCGGCAATCATAGCACGGTACCTTGCTACATTGGCTGTAACGTTGCGATTTTCATTGTTATTGAAGAACCAGATCAAACAGTGCATCTTTCAGAGTGCATTGGTAGCTCTTCAACTGCCTGTGGCTGCTCTTCACACCAAATTCGGCAATTTTGTTGACGTACCGATTGAGCCAAAAATGAGCTTTGTCGCTGAAGACAATTTTTCGATAGAAAAATCGATCTTTACACAACTTTCCTATGGGCAATTCACCACACAAACAATATTGTGGTACGTTACACCTGGCTTCAGTTCTTGCAGCAGCTGTATTGGTTTCATACCGAGGTGCTTACGTGAAATCGTCCAGGTGGTCGAATAACACAGTCGATACAGCAGCAATATTGTCCTAAGTACGCACTCTTTGCATACGGGTTGGTGGATTTATGTCCAATAAAGTGAAACTGGTGCGAAATTGGTCACAACAGCTTGAATAGCCTGTTCGGTTATGACGACCATAAAATGGACGTAACTTACGAACCACATTTCTTACACAGCACGAATTTTGATAATAAAATTCAAGCGTTGCTCATTTGTTAGTCTATTCATGGTGAAATGGCAAACCTTACTGGATATTTTGGCATTGCCACATGTCATGAAAATTTATTTACACTGAAAATTTACAAATTTTGATTTTTAAGCGATATAGCAGAATAACGGTTGAAGACGAATTAAGAAATAGTTTCGATTTTTGTTACAAATAACACTATCAGTAAAATAAAATTACATTAAAAATTATACAAATTATATCCTAATACCCTAACCGAGCACTAGCAACAACGGCTATAGGCTCGTTGTAGCAAAAACAGACCAGAGCCTGTGGTGGGAATTGAACCCACGGCCCCTGATAAGTTAGCACGCTACCAAATTTAGCGAAATTGACACTAATTATAATACAATTTTACCCAAATTGAGACCGTTAACTACAAAGTCTGAGTGTATTGTGTGTGCTTAATTTCAAAAAAATCTGTTTACAGGTTTTTTTGATGTTCGTAAAACTTGTCCTGATGGTGTCCTGCGAGTCCTGCAAGAAAAATAGTGACTTACTTTGCACGTAGAGACTCTTAACTTGCTCTGATATTATCAATAATGCATGCCAGAGCGTAAATATATTTTTAAAGATTTTTTAAATAATATTTTTTGTTTTGAAATGTAAATCTTTTCAAATTAACGAAATTTTGGCTTTACATTTTTCTCGCTTGAAAATTGTTCCTTGAACAAAAAAGTTTAAAGGCAGAAAAGGTGGTAAATTATGTTTTCTTTCGATATCAAGTACAGGATGGGCTGTTTAAAATTTCATATTTAAATCGGCTATAAAAAAGTACTGATTATTTTTTCAAATTTCTGGTTTTCTTGGAAAGGTTTAACTTTGTCCTTTAAGAAGAATGTAACACAATATCATTCATATGACTATTTCTGAAATACAATTGACTATTTCTAAAATAAAACTGACTATTCTGAAATTTAATTGACTATTTCTGAAATTTAATTGACTATTTCTGAAATACAATTGACTACTTCTGAAATACAATTGAATATTTCTGAAATACAATTGAAAAAGGTGTAGTATTAATATGTTTTAATGTTGTATTTTTTTTTTTTGTCAAAATATGAACATTTTATGGACAAATTAAAAAAGCTAAATCTTTGAAATCCTTCAGAGGTCCTTAAAAACCCCCTTTGAAGATTCCAGCATTCAAATCCATAAAAAAACTAAAAATATTTTGAACTATTTGTTCCCAAATTTTGATCAAATAAAGAATGACCCATATTTCGAAAATGCGATTTGATGGAACTTTTTTTACTTCAAATTAGTGCTCGGTGCACAAAAGTGCACTTAATCAAATATTGATTACTGTATTAAAGATAAAACATACTCACCGAAAATTTTGTCCACTGACACAATAAAGTACAAAATTTATGCCAAAATTCGTTATAAATAACAAATGGAAAATATATTGCAATACAATAGTGGCCTTTTCATTTGCTGATGATTGAGTCTGAAATTATAGGAAAAGAAAGAAAAATATTGTGATAATTCTGCAATTTGTATGAACAATATATTCAAAATAAATTTAAATTGTACTAGAATGTCATAGAGCTCCTCTTAACTTGCTGGCAGAACACAACAAAGTAACATTTATGTGGGTGCCAGGACATAGTTTGCAAGATGGCAATGAAAATGCAGATGAACAAGCTGGATTAGTTTTAGAAAGGACATTTTTTTGGCCCAAGTCCTAAGTATGGCTTTACCTGCAAAGATGACAACGCAATGATCCCCAATTGAACGAAAACCCAGGGAATTAAACACACAGGATATTGTGGCAACCAAAATACACTTTTCAATTCGGTTGGCACTTTATTTTCTGTGTGTACAATTAGCGAATCCCAATTATGGGAGGATGAATACAAAGAACCGGCAGTAAAGAAGATAATAGCTCTTCTAATAGCTGTATGCAACTGAGATTAAACTGAGGGAGCGCAATAGATCCCAGCAAAAAAAAGGTAGCAAAAAAAGAGATAAAGGAGCAATGATTTTGTTTCCGATGTTGTGAAAATTTGGATCGGAACCAATGATAGGGGTGTCATAGTGTGGATGTTTTCTTTTATGATCCTTTTTCATTACATCTAAAGCCCTTCTTATGGTTTAGTGAAAAATGAGATCTTTTGATGCTCCCAAGTAAATTTCAAATTTTTTTTTTAAATTTTAACACGCCTATAGAAATAGTAGTATTAATATAAAATTTTCTATATCAATGGTCATAAGTTGACAATTCGTAACAGACAACAAACTGTCAAATTTAGTTAAGTACAGGTTGGTTGAAAAGTTCCTGTGCTCGAAATGGAAGAATACTGTTTTTGTTACGAAATATATTTTTTTATTCAATATAATCTCCTAGACTTGTTCCAATGATCTTCCAATAATTTTATCCCATCCTTATAATGGTTTTCCGGAAGCTCTGCAAAATAACCGTCTACGGCTGCTATGGCCTCTTCATTCGACGAAAAATGCTTTCCACGAAGGAATTGTTTGAGATTTCTGAAGAGATAGTAGTCACTGGGAGCCAAATCTGGTGAATACGGTGGATCTTCAAGCAATTCGTACTTTAATTCTTTGAATTTAGCCATCTTCAAAACACTTGTGAGCAGGTGCATTGTCTTGATGAAAAATGATTTTTTTTCTTCTTTAAACCAGGTCTTTTCTCACGAATTTTTTCATCCAGCTGATCCAAAAGGCTGCAATTATATTCAGAGTTGATTGTTATACCTTTCTGAAGATAATCAATCAACGAAATTCCTTTTGCATCCCAAAAAACTGATGCCATAACCTTCTTTGCTGATCGTTGTGACTTCACCTGCTTTGGAGCTGAACAACCAGCTTCAGTCACTGTAAACGTTCTTGTTTCAATTTAGGATCATGGTGGTAGATCCAAGTCTCATCCATAGTTATAATACGACGCAAGAAGTCGGTTTTATTCGGCTTAAAACGCTCCAAATTACGCTGAGAAATTTGTTTTCGATCCAGTTTTTGTTGAATTGTTAATGTGTGCGGCACTAACTTTCCAAACAGTTTTTTCATACGTAATTCTTCATGTAAAATATGGAGTACTCGTTCGTCTGAGATGCCTATGGCATTAGCAATTTCACGCTTAGTCAAACTTGGATCTTCACTAACCATATTATGTACCTGCTCAATGATTTCTGCTGTGGTTGCAGTTTTTGGTCTTCCTTCGCGTGGATCGTCTTCAAGGCTGGTACGACCACGTTTAAATTCACCAGCCCAAAATTCAACTGTGCGTTTTGAAGGTGAGGACTCCTTATACACTTCTAACAATTGTTCATTAATTTCCTTTGCTTTTAAACCTTCAAAACAAAGAATCTAATGACTGCTCAATATTCAATTTTTTCTATATTAAAAAAAATCAATGACACGTCAATTTCAAATGGCTTGTAAACAAAAAAGAATTGACAGATGACTTGCAACTTTGCATGTGTTCTCAGGACAGTTATACCAACTTGAGAAAAAAAAAAAGTTTGGAACTAGCAGTGCCATCTTATGAAAGTCATTTGGCATCATTTTTTAATTAAAATTTTTTGATACATAGTAGTTGGCAACTTATGACCATCGGAATTCAACTGAATATATTTATAGACAAATAAAGGTGCAAAGTACAAAAAGTACATTTCGGAAGTTTACAAAGCTTTTATTAATTCACATTCAGTAATTTATTCAGTATTCGAAATTCAAAGTTAAAAATTAATACAAATCACTTAAACCTGATATCTTATTTCGAAATAACCAAAGATTAGTACTTAACCACAGTTATGAATATCAAATTTATATTTGAAAAATAGATGTTTTCGTTTAACTTTCATTATTTTTAAAATAATTTACTCGTCATAAATTTAAAAATAGCTAAATTTCATTAAAATCACACTTTTGGAAGTTGTGAAAAAGAACTGCTTTAGAATGGGAAAATCAGAACTAAATGATACTTTGGAATCAATAAAAAATTGATTCCTTAAGACTCACTTTTATTTATTTTTGCTGGGATCTAATATATTGACAAATTAAAATTTTTCGATAATATTTTTGTCATAGTAATTTTTTAGTGACAAATATTTATGTATTTAATTATCGCTTTCAGGAGAAAGAGCATTAGAAGTTTTAAATATTTTATAGTAAAATGACGATTAATTTAAATTCTGTAAATATGGAACAAAACATACAATAATGATACTGGTTTTCTTTTATGTATTCTGCTTTTTTTTACAAAAAATATATTTTATTTATATAGGCCTTAAGGGGACAGCCTAAGTGAGCCTTACATAATTTAAATTTATTGTTTTTCATAAATCGATAGAACTTCTTCACAAAATATCATACTTATATTTTAAACCGAAATTCAATGGCTGGTTGGCCGGGCTTTACATATGACTTTTTGCGCTTGGGGTTATCGTTATGTATCCATTTTTCATCACCACTAACAATACGATGCAAGTATGACTTCTTTTTGTAGCGTTCAAGCAGCATTTCCGACATGCAAAATCGCCTTTCAACGTCTCTCGACTTCAATTTATATGGTACCCAATTTCCTTGCTTTTAAATGAAACCCAATGATTTTAAACGTGGGCAAATGGCTTGTTGTGTGACTCCCAATGATAATGCAAGTTTTTCTTGCGTTTGACAACAATCTTCGTCGAGTAATGCTTTCAATTCCTCATCTTTAAACTTTTTCGGCTGACCAGGCCTCTACCAACAATCGATAACATTCAGCAGTCGTTTTCTTCAAATAAAAGAAGGTTATCAGACTTCCCCGCAAAACATCTTTTTTAGGCACAAAATTCGACATTATCATAGCGATTGAAAAAAAATGTGTCTTTACACATTGGCGTCTATCGAATACTGAATTATAATGACAGATTTTTACCCTCCAAAATACTATATTTGTTATTATTGACACAAACCATATGTGATGGTTATGCCATCTGTTGTCCAAATCGACATTATTAACTTGTATACCCAATATATAAATGTTCCATCATTTGATCTTCATTCATTTGGTCTTTAGTTGTTAGTAACTTCATTGCGCATGTTAGGAAAACAACTTAACCATGTGTTTGACCAGAATTGCGAAAAATATACGTTTTATAGGTTTTTTTTTTGTCTAAGCTCTCCTTTATTTTTTAATCGCACTAAATATCGTAACTTCGTAACGACAAAATTCGTTCGTTATAATCTTCAAATTCAATAATAAATAAAAAAAATTCAAAAAAGTTTTTTCTATCTAAATATGTTGTTAATAAAATGTAAACTTTTCTACAGATATTTTTTATACCCTCCACCATATATGGTGAGTGTATATATCAGTTTGTCATTCCGTTTGTAACATGTCGAAATATAGGTTTAAGACCCCATAAAGTATATATATTCGTGATCCTTATGCAATTTTAAGTCGATTTAGCGATGTCCGTCTGTCTGGCTGTTGAAATGGCGATCACGACGCGAAGACGCAAGCGGGGTGCCTATTTTTACCCAGATTATTGAATATCCCGAGCAGTTTGGTATTGAAAATGAGCAAAATCGGTTCAGCGGTTCAAAAGTTATAAGTGAAAATGTGAAGGTACCTCTAAATTTTCCATACAAATTGGTACAATTTTTCTGTATCTATTATTTTTTCTATCAAGCTTTGTTGGTTCTTCGTTTCATTCCATAAAATGTATTTTTTTTTTTTTGTTTTTGTAACCAAAGACATTTATATATAAAGAAAGAACAAAATGCATAATTGCTTTATTGCCGCTACTTTTGAATATGTGGCGCAGAATTACATAATAAAACAATACCCTGCCCCATGGCGTGGTCGACATAGCTTTGGATTAGGCTTTCACTTATTTTATTTACCAAAAATATTAAATTAACTACATACTTCAAATTCTAATGCATTCAGATCTTACTAGTAGACTTCTTACATAATTTTTAAGTCAATTTTTCAAATGTTTCACGTAACAAAAGCATTTGTTTTGCATTTATATGTCAAAAAAGAAATTTTCATAGAGGAAAATAGTATTTTTTTTATTCCATTTGTATTTTTGAGAATTGAGGGATTGGCAAATGTATATTTATGTTAATTTTTTCTTTCATAAAAAAATACACATGAATAAAGTGCAATATTGTGCTCTTAAACATCTAAATAAATATTAATTTAAAAAATTAAGGTATAATATGCACATAAAACATATATATTTCTCATAGTTTTTGGCAAATATTCATTTATGTTACGAAGAAAATAGAAAATCAATAATACTGTACTGCATATTGTAGCACAATATGGCAAATGGAGACTAGCTCTGCAGCAAAATATTCCTAATGGAGAATGCACCTTCTGATGGGCCATCTATTGACAAATAGTTACAACTCATGTTCTTTCTTTGACAAATTAATTTCTTTGCTGTATTCTCTCCATTAGAAAGAAAGAACATTCGTTGCAACTATTTATCAATACGTGGCGCATATTCAGCTGCAGATCTAGTCCCCATTAGCCGGAACAAAATTGAGTATTTGACAAAAACTATGCTTTAAAATGTTTTTTTTTGTGCAGTCCATGGTTAAAAAAACTAGTGAAAATGTAAAGGTGCCTCTTAATTGCCCATACAAATTTAGTACAATTTCATAGTAGCGACTGGTACATAACATATTTTCTCATATTTTTTTCACCAGTCGCTTAGCAGTAAATATTTTGAATTCACCTCAAACATTTTTGCACCACTAAAATTTTTTTTCACCACAAAAAATTTTTCTCCTCAAAAAATTTTTTACACCTCTAAATTTTTTTCCACCAAAAAAATTCTTTTCACATCTTAAAAAGTTTTTCACCTCAAAAAATTTGTTCACCTACATAATTTTACGTAAAAAGTTTTTTTTTATATTAATTGTATCAAAAACAGTAGATAACATCTTTTTAGGATATTGGTGGAGGGTATTCAAAGATTCGGCACAGCCGAATTTAGCCTTTTTTTACTTGTTTTCTTTTTTGAAGTTTAATTTAACGATTTTTTGTCGCTACTTTATAAAACTTGAATGCAAATAAAATTCAAATTAACATATTTTGTCGGTATTTGTCGGTCAAATATTGCAAAAAATATAGAAATACAGTTCGATCGACAAATCAATAAATTCGTCAATAAAGTTAAAAAATCACACTATTGGAGGCTCTAGCTTTTCTAAAACTTTGGGTTCTGAGGATATCTTTTGGCTAAAGTACTATTTATATTTCGTGAAAAAAAAAATTATTTATTTTTCGTTTCGAATTGATGCTGTCCCCTTAACGTAACATACAATAATTTGTGTTTAAATTATTAATGCTTTTCAATTACAACGAACAGTACACAATGAAGCATCTAAATGTCTTTAATTTTATGAGTATTATATCGACATGTACTTTTAAAGTTTGTCTCCGCCTTAATGCGTGACAGAAACTTAATTACATCATAAAAGTATGTGTACAAGGCCACAACGAAATGTAATCTTTAAAAAACGAAAACAAAAAAAATTGTACAAAAATTTGTACAACATTTTTAATTACATATATTCATACTTGGGATTTTTTCATTAACATTGAGATTTCATTAGCATTAGTTAAGTAATGTTAATGCTAATGAAACTGTATTAATGCCTCAAAACCCAATTACAATTATTCAAAAAAAATATTAGCTTACAAAAAAGGGGGATGTTTGAATTGTTTTAGTGTTTTGAAACCGCATTTGATATTTTCTTTAATTAATAACTTTGGTGTACACTCACAAAAAAAAATCTGTAATGGCAACTGAAAATTTTGCTGTTATTACGGAAAATTTTGCTGATTTCAGCCCAGCGGTATTTTTTGCTAATCTTAGCAACACACGTTTGCTGACGTGTAGTACAATAAAATTAGTAGAACAATTAGTAGCCGCTACTAAATTTTAGTATACTTTTTGTAAAGTGGAATTTAAAATCTGTTTGCTAAAATCAGCAAAAATATATAATAAATATTATTAATATTTGTACAAAATTTTAAATTTATTTATTTTATCGCGCATCAAA
Organism: Eustalomyia histrio; assembly: GCA_949748255.1. Classification (NCBI taxonomy): domain Eukaryota; kingdom Metazoa; phylum Arthropoda; class Insecta; order Diptera; family Anthomyiidae; genus Eustalomyia; species Eustalomyia histrio. The sequence continues at coordinate 51,891,785 of OX456524.1, forward strand.
ATTTGTTTATTTTATTTATTTTTTTTTTCAAAAAATCTTAAAAATTGTTAAAACATAAACGAATAAATCATTTTGTTTCAATTTGGTAATTTCTGTTTTGAAAAATATTTTAGTAAATTTTTTTTTACTTTTAAGATCAAATTTTAATTGCTTTTAGGGCTGATTTTTAGAACAAAAAAAACTTTTTAGTGATGTTTTAAGTGGATGTCCTATTTTTAGACCTGAGTCGGTGTATTCACTTCCGATCCTTTTTTCATCTATGTTATGTAACATTTTACGGCTATTTAAGTTTGTGTAAGTTTTAATTAGAAATAATATTTCCTTTGATATCCACTTTTTTAAAATTAGTAAATTTTTTTGCTAATTTTATCGGTTTTTAAAATTTTGTAAAATGATTTTTGAAATTAGCAACAAAAATTTGTATATATTCTGTAAAAATTTTGTAATTTGTAAAATGTAAATAGCAAAAAGATTTGGTAAATAAAATTTTTTAACTTAAAGCCAGTACAAAAATATTAAAGTGGGATTGAAAATCGTTTACTAATTTTTATGTTACTGTGTAGTATATATTTTTTTTTTGCCCTTAGGGCTTTATATTACGGAACTGAATAAATAATTACTCCATATCTCGTTTAGTTTTCGGAATAGAGGCCATTTTACAAAATGACAAATATCTCGAAAAGTAAGCTAGATAGCGTAGAACAGAAACATTTTTTGCAAAGGTCAACAAAGGGTACCCTTCGATAATACACATTATGTAGGTCCGCGTGGGATCCCGTAGAATTTTTATAAAACAGCCTCAGGTTGACTTTTTACATATTTGTATTATTTTTATACCCTTCACCACAGGTGGAAGGGTATATATAAGTTTGTCATTCCGTTTGTAATTTATACAATATTGATCTTAGACCCTATAAAGTGTATATTAATATAAATTTGTATATTCTGGGTCCTTATGAAGAGCAAAGTTGATCCGTCTGTCCGTCTGTGTGTTGAAATGGGTTTTCCGAAGAACCCAGACATGATGAGGACTTGATTGTTTTTTATTTCTGTTAAATGTGATCCATTTCTGTTTTCTATTAAAAATCAGACAGATCGGTTAACAAATGGCTGAGATATTAGCAAAAAACCAGGACTACCTCTAAATTTTCCAGTAAAATCCTTTTGTTTATATGTATGTAAAATTTTACGCCTAACAACACATCCATGTGTTAAAATTCTTTTCTTTCATCTCCACCTTTTATACACAAACAACACACATGCAAAGATTTGTCATTTAAATAATAACTAAACTAATCCCTAATGAAAGAAGACTTTTATATATGTACATCTATTGACGATGATTTTGTGTGAGCTTCAATAGCTCAGTTGTCTAGACGCTATGTCACAAATACTTTTTTTCTCTAAGGCCGCGGAGTTCGAGGTTCAAATCCCGGTCAGGTCAATTCAATTATTTTTTTGTACATTTTTTTTTATTATTTACTTAAGATTTTTTTTTTGCTTATTTTTGGTTTTTTTTAACATTTAATAATTAATTTATATAAAATTTTATATTAATAATTAAAATTCTTTTCTTTCATCTCCACCTTTTATACACAAACAACACACATACAAAGATTTGTCATTTAAATAAAAACTAAACAAATCTCTAATGAACGAAGACTTTTATATATGTACATCTATTGACGATGATTTTGTGTGAGCTTCAATAGCTCAGTTGTCTAGACACTATGTCACAAATACTTTTTTTCTCTAAGGCCGCGGGTTCGATGTTCAAATCCCGGTCAGGTCAATTCACTTTTTTTTTTGTACATTTTTTTTTTATTATTTTCTTAAGACTTTTTTTTTTGTTTATTTTTGTTTTTTTTTTTTAACATTTAATAATTTTATTTATATCAAATTTTATATTAATACTTAATTAATTCATAAATAGGCTAAAAACATCAACATTTTTATAAAAATCCTCACCACAGGTGGAAGGGTCGCGGGTTCGAATCCCGGTCAATTCACCTTTTTTCGTACAGTTTTTTTTATTTTCTTAAGATTTTTTTTTATTTTATTTTTTTTGTTTCTTTTTTTAACATTTAATAAATAATTTAAATAAAATTTTATATTAATAATTAAATAATACATAAATAGGCTAAAACATCAAAATTTTAAAAAAAACCCTCTGATACAAACAAAATACAAACGGTTTTATTTCTATTTTTTGCGCCGATTAAAAAGAATTTATAAACAGATTTTTAAACCATTTTATTTCTCACATATTAAGAAAATTGTATACATAATTTACCTTTGAGTGCAACTATTTTAGGTCATAACTTATAATAATATATAAAAAAAAAATTATAAACTATTTTCCTTCAAATTTTTAAAATTAAGCTAAAGAAATTACAAATATTTTTAATAAAAAAGCGAAATAAAATCCCAAATGCAAATTTGCCAGCTAAATCAAACGTTTTTGTAGAAATAAAACACATGCAGTTCTAGTGATTTCCTTTAACGATTTGTTGAAATTCTTTTCTTTCACCTCTTCACCTTTTATACACAATTAACAAACACTATTCTAGAGCTGTAATATGACCTATGGATACGTCTTATATAGTAAAATATCGAAAATCTTTAGTATAACATATTTACTGAAAAACTCGGAAATGTCGGTTCAGATACAAAAAACTTATGCCCAAAACATAAATTTTTTTTAAATACCTATTTTCTGGAACCATAAATCTTCCCGAGTCCAAGTTTTATCACCAAACTAAATGGTTAATTTCCTCTTAAAGGCGTCCGTATATAAATCTGTCCATTCCATATATGTCCATATATCAACTTCAGTTTTTTCCCAACCATGGTGAAGGGTAAATAAGATTCGGCATAGCCGAATTTAGCCGCTCTTACTTGTTTATTATCAATTTATTCATATAGTAATATAAATTAAATAACACAATAATACAAATTCCGATCCCCGTTCCTTTTTATTTCGTTTGCAGTGCCATTTCCAATTTCACTCGTTCCTCATTTTATTTCATTTCGTTCCTCATTTTTTAAAATGATCACGAGCCCGAGCGACCATTTCATTACAATTGTAATAAAGAAATGCTAATGAAATCAATTAATTAGTCCATTCAATTAATTATTCCCATGTATGCATATATTTATATTCTTTAACGAAAACCAAAAATATTTACAAAAACATTTAATTTAACGAAAATCAAATCAATGTATACATTTATATAACAAACTTACTGACCCGGCGAACGATGTTTTGCCTTCAAGGTGGTTGAAGAGGAATCGTTGTTTTGCCTTTTAATTTTTTTTGTCACCTATAAAAAAAAATTTGCACTATAAACGTAACTTGGGTCTATAGTGCTTTACTACAGTTAAAAGAATGAAAAGTCCTAGAAAATTTCAAGAATTTGTTTAATTTTTGAAGTCTTATTTTAATTCTTAATGTAATACATTTGGATACACAACATTTTTCGTTTTTTCATCTGGAGCATGAATAAACAAAACATTTGGAATGCCAACTCTTGAACAGGCCACGTATAGCTGCCCACGAGAGAAGCACGGCATTTGTCCTTGCGCCTTGTTGATAGACATGGCAAATAATAGACGCACTGGGAATTGCAAGCGCTTAAATTCAAATGACATGTCTGTTGGTATCAGTGGAATACGCGGTATAAGCACAGTTTCGCGGTATAAGCACAGTTTCGCCAGTCACTATTGTAGCTTCAATCAAATTCGGCATCAATTTTTTTACTGCAAGTCTTGTGCCATTACACAGCTTAGGCGCATTTAAATTCCGCAGTCCGTTCTCTAAACCAATCGTGATTCCTGTAATTTTGAATAATATTTGGGAAAACGCGTTCAATCAATTGTACATAAATTGTTCGGCAAAGTAATCAATCCATTTGTATTATCGATTCGAATCATGTAATATCCGATTTTTAACAATTGCTTGGAGAAATGATCTTCGGACTGATTACTGTGCAACTTAGCACGCATGTTTATGTTCACTGTCAATTTTGGGAAATGTCGCCACAGAATATAAGATTTCGAGCCTGCATTGATCTCATCCGCCGTTGTCAATCGTGGAATTACGAGCGATATTTGAGGAAAATCACCTGACAATGATGTCAATGAACCACCAAAAATTTGTTGATTACGACGTAGGTCTTGTATTATACAGTGTAATGCTTCCAATGATTATTTGTTGGTCATTGTACATTCATCCAATAGAATAATTGCGGCTTGCTGGAAAACTTTTGCCATCGCAGAAGTTCTTGAGATATTGCATGTGGGATTTTCAATTACCTGTACGTTGAAGAAAAGTCTCATGTTAATTATTTTTGATGCATTTTAAATCCATCAATCATTAAGTAGAAACAGACCTGTTCATTTAACGGTAATTGTAATGCAGAGTGTGCTGTTCGTCCACTATCCAATCCAAGTAGCAGCAATTCTAGACGATGCAAATGCCAATGAAATTTTTCCTTGCGATCGATATCACAAATGTTTTTCCCCTGCCACCAGGCACATCCAAAAAATACAATCCACCGACTCCATGCTGCACAGCTTGCATGATGCTGTCATAGGCATGTTTTTGATGGTAATTTAATTTGGGAACATTCGAATCCACAAATGTTTGCAATTAATTGGGATCATACTGTTGTTCACGTTGCAATTCTCGATAGAATAAATCATGGATTGGACGATTGGGTGAATTTGCAATTGCCATGCATATATCTTCAATCGCAATCAATACCCTGTTGTGTATTTCCAATGAAATCAGCAAATCATTATTTTTTGTGTGATGACGCATTCGAATTAAATAGTCTTGTGCCATAAAATCTTTGTATTTATTGCACAATTCAATTGGATTCGATGGAAAACATGTTGATATTATTATGGCATATAACATAGCATACGTAGTTCTAATGGAGAAGAAGCAATCGATTCATCGTGAAGTGTTTAATCCCAATGTGCATTATTTTCCAGCAAACCTAAATGTTCGCATGCTTCTTGATACGTCTGACATAAGGAATCATTCACTGTTCACAAATGTTTAAATGAAGGTGGTACCACATCATATACCAACAACAACCGGAAATAATAACATTCTTCTGGTGTTCCTTGTTTACCTCGTTGCCATTTTTTATATGGGAATATATAGGAATATTTTAATGCCATATCTCCCTAACCACTGGGCCAATTTCGTGCAAACTTCACATAAACCATCTACAGACCATCCTCAACATTGGTTATAAAGGGTGGTTAAATTTTTAGGGCAGATGTTGAATGTGATTAACACCTTAACGTCAAGTTTTTTTCTGCATTTCATTTGACATTTCTCACTTTCAGACTAACTCAATTTGAACCATGGAAAGATACACAATCGAGCAACGCGTTAAAGTTATTCAGGCTTATTAAAAAATGGACGTTCAAATGAAAATGCACATCGTGCACTTCGCGATTTTTTCGGTTAATTTAATCGTCCAAATGTGCGTACAATCGGAAAATTCGTGCGAAAATTTGAGCAAACCGGGTCTGTAGGAGATGTAAAAACACCAGTGCATACTCGTACAGCTCGTACTACAGAAAATATTGCTGCTGTTCGCGATAGTGTGGCTGAAGAGCTGTCCACCTCAACTCTGTCCACCACGCTCGTCGTTGATGAACATTATGCATAAAGACTTGCATTTACACGCTTACAAGGTGCAATTGACTCAAGAACTAAAGCCTCTTGACCATTCCAAACGTCGTCAATGTTCAGAATGGTGACAAGAAATGGCAACAGTGGATGATCAATTTTCGAAAAAAATCACCTTCAGTGATGAGGCACGTTTTCACCTCAGTGTATTCGTCAATAAGAAGATGTGCCGCATTTGGGTGAATGATAATCCAAGAGTGATTGTCGTAAAACCAATGCACCCACAAAGAGTGAGGCCGGTCAGGCCGTTACTGTGAATGGTATTCGCAATCGTGAGATGATAACGAACTTTTTATGGACCGAATTGGAAGATATGGATGTGCACGATATATAGTTTCAACAGGACCGTGCCACTTGCCACACAGCTAACGAAACAATGGCTCTTTTGCGCTACAAATTCAATGGCCGTGTTATCTCACGTGGTGGCGATGTCAATTGGCCGCCAAGATCATGTGATTTGACACCGTTGGACTTCTTTCTTTGGGGTTATTTGAAACAAAAGGTGTACGTCGATAAGCCAGCAACAATTCAAGAGCTAAATGATGAGATAATTCAGCACATTAACGGCATAGAACCTCAATTATGCCTCAGCGTCATCGAAAATTTGGACCATCGGATGGAGGTGTGTCGCCGAGGTCGCGGCGGCCATTTGGACGATATTTTGTTGCATACATAATTGAACCATACCATATTATCATAATAAAAAGAAATGACAATAATTTCCTAAATAATTTGTGTTGTATTCAAAATCAACATCGGCCCTTAAAATTTAACCACCCTTTATATATATAAAGGGTGTCCCAAGAAGAACGCAATTTTTAAATTTTAAATAAAACACAGATATTTAAAAAAAATCGTTAAACTTTATTATATCGTAAAGTAGACAGAATGAGGTTATGTATGGAACAATATATCGTGCAGATGGGCGCCGCGGTTTTGCTGTCATCCACGCGATCTTTTAATGAAATTTTCAATGACCGTTTTGCATGAATGCTGCGGTATTTCATTAATGCAGCGTCCAATTTCCTCTTTTAAGGCTTGAGTCGTCGTCGGCGTAAACCATCGACTTCAAAAAACCCCAAAGAAAAAAATATAATGGTGTTAAATCGCACGATCTAGGCGGCCAATTCTGATCTCCAAAACGCGAAATAACACGACCGGGAATGACTGATGCAGCAATTGAATTGTTTCTCTGGCTGTATGACATGTGGCGCCGTCTTGTTGGAACCACATGCCCTCCACATTCATTTCTTCAATTCTAGGCAAGAAAAAACTGGTTATCATTTCACGATACCGAACACCATTGACTGTTTGCGCTTGACCTGCCTCATTTTCATAAAAAAAGGTCCAATGATTCCTTCAGCCCAAAAACCACACCACACAGTGACACGTTGAGGATGCATTTGCTTCTCGTGAATCACTCGAGGATTTTCCTCACCCCAAATGCGACAATTCTGCCTATTGACGAAGCCATCAAGATGAAAATGGGCCTCGTCACTGAAGATGATTTTATCGGCAAAATCAGCATTTTCATGTTGTCTCTCCAATACCCAATTAACGAACTCCCTTCGCTGTCCATGGTCAGCTGGCTTCAGTTCCTGAGTCAATTGAACTTTGTATGCATGAAGATGCAAATCTTTCGTCAAAATTCGCTGCAAAGTGGATTTGGAGACACCAATTTGCTGAGCTCGGTGTCGAATTGAGGTGGATGGAGTTTGAGCGACATCATCACGTACAGCTGCGACATTTTCGGTCGATCGACCTGGTCGATGGCGCGTTGTTGTCTTTACATCACTAACAGACCCAGTTTCGGCAAATTTATCCATTAATCTCTTTACAGTTGACTCTTTTGGAGCATTATTGTGACCCCAAATTGATCGCAATTTGCGAACTGTAGCCGCAAAACTTTCACCATTTTGGTAAAACAATTTCACAATGAGAATGCGTTGTTCATTCGTGTAGTGCTCCATTTTTACTAACCTCGTACCTTCTACTAGCAAACAATAACAATTGTTCAAATGTCAAACAATGACACTTCGAATGTTGCCAGATTTAAAAATTGCGTTCTTCTTGGGAAAAGAATACAATTTTTGGTTCGCTTTTTAATTTTTAGAAATGAGATTATACCTTACAAACCCACAATATAATAGCCAAATGCATAATCATTTTGAGTATTTTTTAGAACAGCGTTACAGAGCAAATTAATATGTAAAACAAAAAAAAAATTGTAAGTCATGTAAACCACTTCTCTCATTGCTGCAAAAGCATCCCTTCGTGTATTTTTACTAATTCTAAAACCTTTCAAAGTATCCAATAGTATATTTGGACAGTTTTTTTTAGAAGTGATTCTGAACAGCAATTAAAATACCATTAACTTATTGCTTTAATAGCACTATTATTCTAAAAATTATGCTAAGAAGTGATTTGGATACAGTTAATTTCCAAACAGATGACCACGGGCTTGAATCCCGGCTGAATCAATATTTTTTTCTTAATATTTGTATGAATTCAATGTTTTATACTTTTTAAAATTATAAAAATAAAGAAAATAAAAATTGTGAATCCCTGCTTTTGAAAAAAAGTTAGTTAAAAAAAAGATTAAAAAATGTTGAAGTTGTGGAGTACTATTAGATCGTCATAGGGGGGAATATGACGATCTAATATTAACAGCGATAGTTTCTATTTAAAAAAAAGTTCATCTATATCAATTATTGTGGTGCTTTTTCAACCGCTTTTGCATCTGTTTTTTTTCTGGGTAGGTAATTAAATAATTTACTGATTTGTTATGCATACGAGCTTTTAACTACACTTAAAAAAGTTTGTGAGTTAAAATTACTGCAAATATCATGTAAAAGAAATGATATTTCATTTAAAACCCGGTCTACTTAATTTTCATTTAAATTAAATGCCATTTGTTATTTATTTTTAAATGTTGATTAATCAACTGACACATCCGTAAGAAACAAATGATATAATCAGTTAAAATAAATGTCAAAATTTTACCTACCAATCCTTAATAAATAAATGTTTTTTCATTTATTTGAAATTATTTCCGTTTTTGTATTTTTTTTTTTTTAATATACTCGTACAATACAAAATGTATGCATATGAAGCTAAAAACAGTTTTTGTGTTAATGTGTTTGTGTATTTATGTGTGTTTATGAAGTTCTTGTAATTAGTATTGAAAAATTTTGTATATATACAACCAATTTAAATAAAAAAACAAATTGAAATTTTTTAAATATTTTTTTTTTTTTTAAACAGACAGCAAACAAAATTTAAGTTTGTATTAAATTTCAAACAAATGAAAAAATAAATGAAACTGATAAAAATCGGTAAATGATAGTAAATTATTTGGAATAAATGTATAAAAAAGTTAATATAGATATTTCTTTGAAAAATAAATTTATGTTCCTTTATTTTTAAATGGAAGGGAAAACTTTTTTATTAAACTACAAACAGTTAACTACATAATATTCTGAGTGTTCACACATGACATGAAAACTGTTAAACTTACTTATTTTATATCACAAAATATTTATGCATGTGTATTTTTTTTGGCAAATGTGAAACAGCATAAAATAAAATACTTGAAAAATATCAAATTATACAAACTGCCTTTGTTTTATATAAAATATAGTTAGTTTTGCAGAAGATAGCTTTTCAAGAAATCCGCTTAACAAAAAATGTATTTTTAAAATTCTGTTTTCAGTCAAAGTAAACCACTAAGAAGCTTCTGTAAAGTTTGTGTTAAATTGCCATTAATATTTATTATTTAACTTAATTAAAAACTAGTAGTAGAAAAGTTAAATTCTGTCATGACAATAATATGATATGCTACAAATTTCAGTAAGGGTTCCATGTTCTGGGAAGGGCCCGATTTCTTTTTATGAAAGGGGTTGCAAAATATAGATATTAATATGAATGAAATTGCGGGAAATGTTTATTTAAGCTTCCTGTAGAGGACATTGTTTAGGCTAACAGAAGCTCTTTTAAGCAAAATTTTAGAGTAAAATTCACTCACAAAAGTTGTATTTTTTAATTTTGGAAGATTTTTGACCAATCGATGGCGAAACAATTTTACGATTTTTCATGATAAATTTGATCATGCAATTATAAGTTCATGCATTTGTAACCGTGTTTTATGTACCTAAAATATGTATTAAAAATAGTGTTTAGAATTCTTCGACCCTGCCGGTTAATCGGTTATGTCATTATTTGAAAAATGAAGAAAATTGATTAATCGGTTATTCGGGTCGATTAATCGGAAAAATAGGTGATTAATCGTTTAATGCAAAAAAAAATGTTTTTTATTTATTTATATTTATACGAGGGCGGATCAATAAGTCCGTGACTTTTCGAACTTCCCTCGTGGTTATATGAAATGCAACACTGCTCCCATCAAGTACCACCTGTTAATAGACTACAGTCAAATTTGTGTTTAACAGCAGGTGGTACTGGTGGGAATCGAACCCACGAACTCCACACTGATAAGCTAGCACGTGACCAACTAGCCTACCGGGGCGCTTAAAAATAATGTTTTTATTTTCTTAATAAGAACAAATAGAGCTGTTTTTTTCTGAAATATCAAGTTAAGTCTATTGCGTTGGTTTCTATTGGGTTTTATTTTCTTTATATGACACTGGCTAGAACATAAAAAATAAAAATGCATAAGTTCCTGATTCTTTCCACTGTTCCCTGATTCTTTCCACTGTTCCCTGACTATTTCACTACCTGGTTTAAGCTTTCGAGTTAAAGAGTTTATCCATTAGAAAAAATACAAAAATCACTCAAATTCCTGACAAGTCCTCACCGATTTTTCTGTGTTTGTGCAATTATACGAATTCTTAAATATTTTTAACTAAACAACTTAATTCTTCTTCATCAAAATCTGTTGATTAATCAAATTGGAAACAAAATTACATGTTATTTTTTGTTTTTATAATTTTTTTTTTTTTTGTAGAATTTTAAATGAAAATACATTTACATTAATTGCAATTTTATATTATTATTTTATAATATAAGTACGTTATAGTACTTGTTAGGAATATAGCTAGTCACGTGTTTCATTGCAGAAGAAAAATATATTTTTTTTTTGGACATGCAAATATAATTTTTTTAATAAAAAATTTAGTTTTTAAAGGAATACAAATAAAAATTATCATATTTCCTAACATTTGCTTTAATTCAATCGATTTGAAAATAATTTCATTGTATTTTACTTGATGTTTTTTTCTACGATTTTCTTGCCAAAGTTAAGAAAATTAGGAAGTTTTAAGGAGAATAACAGAAAAATGTATATTAAAAACTTAACCGGTTAATCGACCTATTTTAATTGATATTTCGGCTCGAATAATTATTTGAGTTTTAAATTATTTGTTTCGACATTAACCGAAATAGAGGCGATTAATCGAGGAATCGGTTAATCGAATTGGAAACACTAATTAAAAATCAAAAATTGTATACTGGCATATTAATTTCCATCGATTTGTTTACAAATCAGATTATTCAAAATACCGGTATTTTCAAAAAACCTACGTTTTCAAAAAACCGGGTTTCGATTTATTCGAAAAATTGTTTTTTAAAAAACGGTTCTCGGTTTATTCGAAAATTAGACGTAAACTCTCAAAACGCTGATGCGTGTAAATTTTCCTTGTCCCCTCTACCAGAATCCGTTGTCGGAACCTTGTTATTTTGGAAAAAGTTCGATTTTGTTGTACAGTGTAATCTAACAATAAATTCTAAATTTTAAAATAATTACCAAATTACCCAGCTCGCCAAAATGTATAATTTTTGCAAGATTCCGCCAAGTTGATGTCTTAAGTAATATTTCAAAATTCAAAATATTAAAAGTTTTTCAATGAAATAAATTCGCTTGAATGTTGAAAATGTGATAGTTTTGACAACTTTAACAGGCTTAACTAAGAAGTGTTAATTAGTATTTATTACTACTGACTGGAATGTCAATTTTTTACTTTAACTAAGCAAATATGTTGTCCCGTTTGGCAGCGCTAGTGAAAATAGAAAATAAAAAGAAGTTTTTTTTAACAATTGTTAGAAAGTGTAGAAATTTTTTTTTAAACCGTTATCTTTTTATAAAACGAGGACAACGTTTGAAATTTGTATCGAGACTTTATTCAACTTTGTTATTGGGTGTTCAAGTTAATAGTGTCAATTTGGACAACAGATGGCATAACTATCACATATGGTTTATGTCAATAATAACATATATGGAATTTTGGAGGGTAAACATCTGTCAGTATTCGATAGAAGCCAAATTGTAAACACGCATTTTTTTTCAATCGCTATAAAAATGTCGAATTTGTGCCTAAAAAAGATGTTTTGCGGGGAAGTCTGATAACCTTCTTTCATTTGAAGAAAATGGCTGCTGAAAGTTATCGATTGCTGGTAGAGGCCTGGTCAGCCGAAAAAGTTTGAAGATGAGGAATTGAAAGCATTACTCGACGAAGATTGTTGTCAAACGTAAGAAGAACGTGCATTATCATTGGGAGTCACACAACAAGCCATTTCCCTACGTTTAAAATCATTGGGTTTCATTTAAAAGCAAGGAAATTGGGTCTCCCATATGAATTGAAGCCAAAAGACGTTGAAAGGCGATTTTGCATGTCGGAAATGCTGCTTGAACGCTACAAAAAGAAATAATTTTTGCATCGTATTGTTACTGGTGATGAAAAATTTGGAGTTTTGGTACCAACGTTCCTATGCAACTTTATGTTATTATAAAGTAATTATATCATATATCAAAAATGTCTATGTATGGTCCTGAAATAAGCTAAAATTTGAAAGCTTTGAAAAAAATATTTATATAAAAAAAAAATTAAAAAAAAACACTAAAAAAAACTGGTAGGGATTCGAAAACATTGACATGGAACTACATGTAATTATATCTTTTATAATATCAAAAGTACTCTAGATATGCAACTATATATAACATTTATTTATTTATTTTATTTATTTATCATATAATTACAAATTATATGTTAATACCCTAACCGAGCACTAGCAACAAAGGCCTTCGCCTCATTGTAGCGAAAACAGACCAGAGCCTCTGGTGGGAATTGAACCCACGACCCCCGCACTGATAAGCTAGCACGCTACCAACTAGCCTACCGGGGCGCTCAACTACATATATATAACAATATGTTAAATTTGTTTGCAAATATTGCACCATATATAATATTTTATATCATACATATCAAAAAATATAAGCTTTTGCAAAAAAATAAAATCTTATTTTAAGCTGCATATTAATTTTTGTTTTCGAATATGACTTTCTTTGCTACATATCCATAATTTTATGAGCGCCTAAAAGCAGTTCTTTGTTCTGCGTTGTTTTGGCAATGCAGCAAAACAATACTGAAGTATATTTCTTAAGTTCTGTATGCAAATTTGCTGCATATGCCAAATGTAGCAAAACAATAAGGAAGTTTTTCTTTTTATTTTTGTATGCAAAATTTCATGTACTTGTCAAACCGTGATGCAAGCAGCAAATGTTTGTGTTTTGCGGATGTAAAACTAATTCGATGCTGGATCTATTAGATATTTCAAATTAGTACATTTGACAGCAAATTAATCCAACCTAATGCGTGGTTTTCATTATGTCATATGAACTGACAACAAAAACTGACTCAAATGAATTCTCGTCATTTTGTGTCAAATGCGTTTTCATTACATCTTAAAAACTGACAATAAGTCGATAAAGCAGAGCGTGTCAAAGACTGTCAAATTTTGGTGTCAGTTGACTGACACGCCGTTTTCATTTCCAAGGTCAAATGTGATGCATAAACTTTTGGCGAGCGAACAGCTGATTAGAAAATATTAATTTGAGGTAAATTAAAAGTGGAAAAAATTAAAAATAATAAAAATGAAACAAATGGCTGTAGCTAGTGCGGCGCTTTGAGTTATTAAAACACTAAAGGGCTTGGAAAAATAAAAGAAAGCATTGAAATTTATTTTTCCAAGAAAAAAAAAAAAAAAATAACAGCTTTGCGCTCGCCAAACAAAAAAAAAATTGACAACTTGTCAATTTTATTTTAGATAAAAAATGCTGCCATATCTGCTGACAAACTGAAATTTGACGTTTTCACTTGTATGTCATTTTAGAAGGCAGTTCGTGTGCATAACTGACTGCAAATTCATATGACAACCCGTTTTCATACAATTGCCAACAATTTGGACAAATTGACATTAAAAATGACATAGTGAAAACCATGCATTAGAGTTTTCAACATGTAAATTCGACATTTTGTACTCAAAGGCGCAATTTAATAAATAAATATTTTTATTCATTATTTTGTTTTAATTGTTTTCAACATATTATTCTTTTTTAAGCTGTTAGTAAAGATAGAATGCGTGTGCAAAAGCACCTCATTTTTTATTATTTGTAGAATTTTAAGCATTTTTCATTTTACCCCAACATTTGCCACTTCACCTTAAAGTGTTATATTTAAATGAAAGATAAATTGTTAATACTCGTTTAAATTAGACTACGAACACCTTTATGGAGCGATACCCCATACTACCCTAAATATTAAAAATATCAAATAATTTAATAAAAACATGAATAACTATTTTTATGGAATATTTTTAAATGCATAGTTACATGTGTTCTTTATTCACAAACAAAAATAATCACATTTATGTAAATAAATTACACGGTGCTACACTGAAAAAGAACTTGCGAAATGACTTAGTGTAGGTTGTAGGTCTAGCTAAGTGTATTATATAACCGGTTTTATAAGTTGCAATATACCCTCAAAATTTCGAGATATGAGGAAGTTTTTTTTTTTTTGGACTGGCTTACTTAAACTTTTTTACCTCAGTCATTTTTTAACGGATTTCGAAACGGTCAACGGCATTAATTTGAAATGAACGTTACTATAACATTGTCATTTTTTAACAGATTTACACGAATAAAAGCTTGTTTTAATCAGAAGGGCACTGAATTTGAGGTTATTGTTGTTTTAAAAGAAGATTCAAAAAAAAAAACCCTCGTAGGAAATGAAAAAGTTTAAAAAAAAATTAAAAATTTTTTTATTATTGAAAAAATCTCTACATATTTATATTAAAATCGAAATCGGTTAAAAAATGACTGAGTAAGAAAAGTTTAAGTGCGCCAGTTAAAGAAAATACTCTTTTCCTTATATCTCGAAATTTTGAGGGTATTTTGCAACTTATAAAACCGGTTATATAATACACTCAGCTAGACCTACAACCTACACTACCCAACAAAATCACACATTACCAAATAATGGGTAAAGTAATGTATAGCCATAGGGGCCGATGGATTACTTTACACCTTACTTCATTGATGAATTTTACAGGCGATGAGCCTCAAAGTAATGTATATACCCATTACTTTAGAGGTGATAATGTAAGGGGTTACTTATATGGTTACGAGAATGGAAACAGTAATGTGTCTAAAAATAGATTTTTAAAAAAGAGAAATTTTTATTAAAAAAATTATTTCAAATATTTGTAATTAAAAATAATATGGTCAAGATGGGAATCGAACCAGGGAAATCTGGTTACCAGCCAAGAACTATACCTCTACCCGTCGGTAGCTCAACGCATATAGTATTTGATTGCTTTAAACTTAAATGAATTGCTGCGCTTCGTTTTTTCGCTAGTGTTGTCAAAACAAACATACATTACCCTTTTGCTTACAAAAAAACACAAAGTAATGTATCTAAAAATAGATTTTCAAAAATATTTAAAATATTACTTTACATTTATAAATCATATATTACGTAATCAATAATGAGTAACTTATTACTTTATGCTTGCAAATAATGAAAATGGTAACGAGCTATCAATACAAGGTACCGCATGAGAATATCGCACCCATTACCAAAGTTTTGCTGGGTAGGTCATTTCACAAGTTCTTGCAATATTTTTTGTAGCACAGTGTAATAGTATTAAAAATACACTCACAACATTTTTTTTTTAAATCTCCAAAATATGCACATTAAAACAATCGAAAATCAGTTAAACAGAGTAATACTTTCGTTAATTTTTAATTGTTAATAAATTAACTGACAAAATCGCAAAAAAAAAAAAAAAAAAGATTTGTCGTTTATTTTAATAATAAATATAATAAAAACAACTGCTTGTTTTTAAACAAAAATTTAAACTGTATATTTTAACTAATACGTAAAGTCCGTAATTTTGTATATTATGTTTATTGGATTACTGGTGGAAAAAGTTAAAAAAAAAATATGTATTTTTTGAAGCGCCCCGGTAGGCTAGTCGTGGGTTCAATTCCCACCAGAGGCTCTGGTCTGTTTTCGCTACAACGAGCCTATAGCCTTTGTTGCTAGTGCTCGGTTAAGGTATTTGGATATAATTTGTAATTATATGATTAATATAAAAATAAATACAAAAAATGTATTTTTTGTAGTTTAACTATTTAATCTGTTGAAAATAACTTTACGAATTTTCGTTTAAACTAACCATTAAATATATTGTCTGTGTATGGTTTTAAAATTAAACTGTAACATTTGTTGCACACTATTAAAAAATATTTTATTTAATTATATTATTTTTTCTTTTTAGGTAAATACAAAACATTGGAAATTCAATATTATGGTAAGATTTTTCTTTTTTTTTTTAATTGTTGGTAAAAAATGAAGCATTTACAAAGCATTGATTGCCAATAGTACATCAATGAAAGTGCTGGCAAAACACTGATTTATAACGCTTTACCAACATTAATAAGAAGTACCTTGGTAGTACTTAATATTTTGAAATTGACAACTGTTAAAATATTTGATGCACAGGCAAAGAAAAAGTTCAGTACTTTATTCACAAAATTCACAGCCATTTATGAAGTAAAAATATACTAGACTTGCACTCTTCTAACGTTATCAAGTAGTACTTTGCTAGTGATTAATTTACACAGCAAAAATGAAGCTGCCAAAGAAGCAATAAAAGCATCACTACTACCCAGCAAAATAAGAGCTGAGGAAGAAGTAGTTAAACACTACATCTACTGAACACGAAGTTGTGAAAATTTCGGTGAATCATCAATGATTTTAACATTGGCTTGTCATTGGGAGGAAGTAGTGTGTTTCGGTGCTATGAAAAATCGATGAGCAGATGGACTTTTTCATTAGTTTACGGAAGTAGTTAAATATAGGGACTACAAAATAAATATTGGGTGTGGCTTTTTTTATGTTAAAAATGTGATTTTGAACACGCCATGAATTTGTATGGAAAATATGTTTTCAATAAGGCATTTAATAACTGCAGGAATCAACCATTTATGGACCAACTAAATAATTGTTTTTTTACTAGTAGGGGTTAATATCAACATTTTTGGAAGTTGTTTAAAATGACTTCTTACAAATCGAAAAATTTGCACTATTAACTTCTTTGGATGTTCTGAATAAGAGATTCGTAAAGAATAACATCCATTTTATTTTGCTGGGTATAGCAAAGGCATCACTTCTTTTCTAATGGTTTCATCGATGAATTTAACATTAGCGAGCCATAGGATGGAAGTATTCAAATGTAGCTACTAGCATTACTCATACTTTACTCTAAGGAAGCAATGACAATGCAATGATTAGGTATTCTGATGCATGAGTGGAAAATGTTCATATACTTTGTAGTATTTAAGCTTTGATAAAAATTTAATTCATAAGAATGCAGAAAAATAAGTTTAAAGAAGCGAACTTTATGAATTTATATACAAATACTCTTTATCAAAATAAATAAATAATTCTGCATTAGTGAAAAAGCATTTTTGAAACATTTTTCAAAAATATTAATGAATTTTTAGACAAATTTTAAAATATTTTTGAATAATTTAAAAACTGGTTGTAGAATTTGGAAACATTTTTAGACAATTTTAAAATATTTTTGAACAATTTTAAATAATTTTTGCATAATTTTAAAACATTTTTGGGCAATTTGAAATAATTTTTACACAATTTTTAAATTATTTTGATAAATTCTGAATTAAAACTGGAAATGATGTAGTGTTAAATAATAAACATAATGCAAAAATGCACAGATTGCGTCGTCATAAATATTTAAGGCTGAAAAAATGCAAATGACAGGCCCGCTAGTTTCAATTAAAGGTTAAAAAATCTGTTTTTCTTGATATTTCAAAACTTTTATAAAAATTGCAAAACTGCATAAATTCTAACCCTCATGAAATTTTAAACTAAAATATAAAAAATGATTTAATAAAAAAATTAAAAAAGTTCATCAGAACTATTTTCTCAATTTGAATAAATGCTTTAGATTAAAAAAAATATACGATAAACTATAACTTATGCTTCATAAGTAATGAAGAGTGATATTTTAAGATATGCATCGGGTTTATATCCAGATCACTGCATTTCAAATATGAACACATGAATTTTTTGGAAGTGCCTTAGAATAACACCAAAAAATCATAAAAGAATGTCAACTGAAGTTTAGGAAGCAATCAAAGAAGTTATAGTCACAGAATGATTACCATTATACACTCACAATATATTTTTCGTTACCGACTGTAGTTTATTTAAAACCCAATACGTAGAGTTTGTTTTTAAATGAAAAATCAATTGAAATTCATAGAAATATATTTTTTAACAATTTTAATCAGTTATTCAAAAAATAAACTAAAGAAAAATACAGACTTTCAGCAGGATTTGATATTTTCTGTTAAATGTAAAATTTTATTTTTTCTGTTTCTAAAAATAGAAATTCAAAATAATTCCTTTTTGTTTCTTTTTTTATCAAAATAGTTTGTTTTTGATTGTATTTTCGGTTAATTTAATATGTATTTTAGATTGTTTTTAACGTAATAATATTGTGAGTGTATAATTGTTACGAAGCTTATGCTTATTATAAATGCATATGTTTTCAGGCAAACAGTGTAATGTTTGTATTTCTCCTCCTAAACAGAGATATATTTGCAATTCTAATTGTATCATTATTATAATGGGTGATTTTTTGGATTTTGAAATTGGAAAAAAAATAGAAAATTTGCAAAAGTCAATGAAATAATTATTTGGGGTGATATATGAATGCCTTCCATTTTATTATTAAAGATTATTTCATGTAAATGTTGCCCACGGCTACGCTGTAGGCGGTTTATCCGTGAGCTCCAATTTTGGCACACCTTTTGCAAGCATTTCGTCCGGTATCTCACAAATGACAGCTGTAATGTTGTCTTTCAGGGCCGGAATCCCTGTACACGAGAGACTTTACGTATACCCACAAAAAATAGTTTAGTGTGGTCAAATTACATGATCTTGGCGGCCAATGGACTGCTGCAAAACGTGAGATTAATTTCTCACCAATCTTGTCTCTCAATAGGTTTAAGGTATCGCGTGCCGTGTCAACCAAATCCAATTCTTCGATTTTTGGCTAAAAAAAAAATCGCTAGTCATCGCACTGTACCTTGCTTCATTGACTATAACGTTGTGATTTTAATCGTTTTTCAAGATGTGCGGTCCAATGATGCGGCCGGCCCACAAAACGCACCAAACAGTGAATTTTTCAGGGAGCCTTGGCAGCTCTTGAACTACTTCTGGCTGCTCTCCACACCAAATTCGGCAATTTTGTTTGTTGAACGTACCCATTGAGCCAAAAGTGAGCTAATCCGATGTCCGATTGGAGCTTCTGTAAGGCCCAAACTGAGAAGGCGTAACGAAGTTGATAGTTGTTTGTCTTAAATTGCTGAGTCAATTGAACCTTACAAGCGAGTAAACCGAGATCTTTCGGCAAAATTTTCATCATGCTGGTGCGTGAAATGCCGAGTTTTTGAAATCGATGGCGGGTTGATGTTTTCAAATTGGGATGCACACTTTCGGTCACAGCAGCCATATTCTCATCGGTACGCACCGTACGACGACGAGGACCATGAGTGTTGGAGTTTGGGAAACACAGCACTCACTTTAAAAATAACTTTGTTCAAGCGTAAAGCGACTCATTTAAATCCTCCGAAATATAGACTGATAGTCAATATTTCGAAAAGAAAAAATCTATCATTGTCAAAATATAATATTATCTTTAAAGGATAACAATATTTGGACCCCGCTGTGCTATTTGTGTACAAAAATTCCTCCAAAGAACAAAATTTTGATTGACCTCTCTGTGGGCACTAGGTCTAAACATTTTTTTTTTTCCATATTTTATATTATTTATTGAATCTTCACTTTTAAAAACTGTAAACTAACAATAATTATCCAAATCTTAAAACTAAATATTAACTGTTAAGTCCAGCCAGTGCCAGACTGATGTTGTGTGGTTCAACTGGGACCATTATTTCCCTTTATTATTAGCGGACCAGATCCGCAGTGTCCCTCCTCCTAAGACGCTGGTGGCCGTGATTATCAGTTAAGTTACGGGCTAGTATGTTGGGGTGTGTTTCCAGTTTTGTTAAATAGCGTTGACAGTGTCTAATAATTTCATCTTTGACCAGGGGTACATTCAGGTCTTTATGTATGTTGTAATTCCTAACATACCAGGGTGCGTTCGTGATCGTCCTAAAGAATTTATTTTGCATTCTCTGAATTTTCCCTATATTGGACGCAGAGGCAGTACCCCAGAGCTGAATTCCGTAGCACCATATGGGTTTCATGATCGAATTGTAAATGAGTAATTTGCAGTCCAGGCCTAGTTTAGAGTTTTTGCCAGTAAGCCAAGCGAGTTGAGCAGTTTTTAGCCTCATCTGAGTTATTTTCGCATCTATATGATTTTTCCACGTGAGTCGACGGTCAAGGTGAATACCTAGATATTTCACACATGTGTGTTGGGGTATATTCAGATTATTAATTTTAATGGGTGGACACGTCTCTTTTCTCAGTATGAAAGTAATGTGGATACATTTCTGTTCATTCACCTTAATTCTCCACTTATCCAACCAAGCTTCCAATTGTGAAATGTGAGTCTGTAACATTCTAGACGCTATTTTTGAGTCATCGTGGACGCTTAAGATTGCAGTATCGTCAGCGAAAGTCGATGTGTGGGTATTAATATCTAATGGCATGTCTGAAGTATAAATGATATATAACAGAGGACCCAAAATGCTACCTTGTGGAACTCCGGCTTGTATATCTTGAGGAGAGCTGACAAAACTTTTTTCAGCAAGAGTGAATTTTCGATTTGTTGTATAGCTTTTGAGTAGCTTGTGAGTATTTGTTGGTAACAAAAGTTTTATTTTAAACAGTAGACCTTCATGCCAAACCTTATCGAAAGCCTGTGAAACGTCGATAAAAAGGGCAGAGCAGTATTTTTTCTCCTCGAACGTTTTTCTGACAACAGTAACCAGCCTGTGGGCTTGCTCAATGGTGCTGTCTAAACATGGATAGATATTTAACAAAATCATCAATTTTGTTTATAGCATGTGCACACGAACAGCCAAATTCAAGTTGCGCTCTCTTATTTATAGTTCGCTCCCCAATTATGATTGAACCAATGTGTGTCGCCATACAAAATTTTGAGAGCGAACCATCTTGGTTCATTTTGAATCTTGCCACTAAAAATGTACTACGAGTATCATCTCCAATTTTAATGACAAATAATCGCTAGTTTATGTGAACTAGCTCTAAAAAAAAAAAAACAAATCAAGAAATATATATTTAAATATAAATATTTAAATAAAAATGAAAAAATAAAGAAATTGTGATAGTATAAAAATATTAACGTCAAAATGAAACAAGAACAATTGTTTGAACTCCAGGGTTCGCATTCGTGAATCAGAGAGCGACAGGGAGATCGACATACAGGGTGGCGCAAAAATAACCTTCCGATGTTTTTTTGGCTGTAATTAAAAAAAAAATTAAAAACTTTGATTCTTCTTGTGGATTATTTTTATTTGGTCTTTTAATTTTTTTTACATCAAGTTGATTGTCATTTGATCCCTTTTAATGGCATTTTCCATCACTTTGGCCAAAACTTCCGGCGATAGGTCCTCACATTCTTGACGGATATTGTCTTTAAGAGCTGCAAGAGTCTGAGGCTTGTTGACATAAACCCACGACTTCAAAAAGCCCCACAAAAATAAGTCTGGAGCGGTCAAATCAGGCAATCTTGCTGGCCAGTGTAAATCGCCAAAACGGGAGATTAGGCGCCCGGGAAATGCATCCTTCAGCATATTGGTTGTGGCACGTGCAGTGTGTGGCGTTGCACCGTCCTGTTGGAACCACATGTTTTCCAATCCCAATTCATCAAGTTGCGGCAAAAAGAACTTGTTGATCATTGCTCTGTAGCGCTCACCATTCACAGTAACCGTTTGGCCCGCGACGTCTTCGAAGAAAAAAGGTCCGATGACTCCTCCAGCGAAAACAGCACACCATACAGTGACTTTGAGCAGGTGTAATTGCTCTTCGTGGGTTACACGCGGATTTTCAGTGCCCCAGAAGCGTAAATTTTGCTTATTTACGTACCCGCTAAGATGGAAATGGGCCTCACCACTCATGATTATTTTTGATGAAAAATCATCTTCATTATTGCTCAAATAAATAGTCACCAATATTCCGCGTTCTGGAGCAGTATAGCGTAACATTGTTTATTAACGTATATTTCACATGTGTTTACTACACAAATGTCAAAACAGAACTGACATTAGGGGCCAATCGCAAAATTTATAGCATTTTCTGATAGGGGGATTACTTTTGCGCCACCTTGTAAAGCTGAAGCTTTTGTTTCAACTGATAATATTACAATAATTTAAATATTTTTTAAATGTTTTTAAAGTAGCACAAAATGGCGAAACTGGAGAGGAGCCTACTCCATGGGGCGCATTCGGGATGATTTAAAAAAATTAAAAAAGTGTCCTTTTTTTTAAAAGGTTTTGAGAATACATTAGATTAAGAAAGTTAAATGTGGTTATGCTGTTGCCACAACATTGTTCGTTGAAGAGAGGTGTTCCCATTAGGAGCATTTCACTATATTTATATTTATAGGGTAACGTCTACCAATTATGAACCAACCCAATGGGTAATATACCCGGGGAAACTGATATGATAGCAGATAGGCGAATGTCCCCCAGGTGCAACAACTTTCACAAAACTTTATTTTATTTTCACTTTTCTAAAATTTCTTAAAAAAGCACTGACTGACATCTGTAATTTCTATCAACTGAACATCATATTGACAGATATCTTTTTTTAAAATACCAATTAAAGAAGTTATTTATCAGAAAATATACATAATTGCATAAATTATTTTTAAACCTTCTAAATAATAGCACCTTCAACGTTGGAAGTATTTATTCAACTAGACAAATTTTAATTTCAACTTGTTTGTTAGCTCTTAAATTTAGAGATAATAGGCGTTGTGATGTTTGTACCCCACTGGCGAAAGCAACTCCTTCTACCCTTTCAAATTTCATTGAAATATCTTTACAAAGCTAACAATATACTTTTTTTTTTATAATTATATTTCCATTTAAAACTATGTATGTATAAGGTTTCCATTTGCCCTCATCGAATTGTTATTAATTATTTTAATTTTAATTACACTAACAATATTATTTCGTTGAAAACAACTTAAAAAACATATTAAATTAAAACCCATTTTGTTGTTTATTTTTAATCATTGTTTAATAATCGATAAAAGTAAAAACAATAGAAAGTCGTTTAAAATAACCATCAAATTTTTACTGACAAAAAGTTAGAAAAAACTACTTTTGTGGTTTGTTTTTCAAATTAAAAGTATTTTTATTTGTATGTAATTACAAAACAGAACACAACACATGCAGATGTATATATTTTTATTGGCTTTGTGTGTATGTATATTTAAATAATTTCTTGTAATTTTTATTGAAATAATTTTGTAAAACTATTTTGGTAAAAAAACAAAAAGGAATTATATGAATTTCTATTTTTTGAAGCAGAAAACATTAAAATTTACATTTAACTGAAAATATCAACTCCTACTGAATGTCTGTAAATTTTTATAGTTTGTTTTTTGAATGACTGATTCAAATAGTTAAAAAATATATTTCTATGAATTTCAATTTATTTTTCATTTAAAATCAAACTTTACGTATTACTTTTTAAATAAACTACAATCGGTAACGGAAAATATATTGTGAGTGTATAATAA
The DNA here is from genome assembly GCA_949748255.1 of Eustalomyia histrio. Taxonomy (NCBI): domain Eukaryota; kingdom Metazoa; phylum Arthropoda; class Insecta; order Diptera; family Anthomyiidae; genus Eustalomyia; species Eustalomyia histrio. Next base: position 51,915,564 of record OX456524.1, read on the forward strand.
ATATTTATTTAAAATTTAGAAGGGCAAAAATAGAATTGAATTTTATAGGAAAAATATTCCCAACCACCTAGGCAGACAAAAAAAAAAAACGACAGGAATAAAATGGTCGGTTAGGCGTGTGGCAATCTTGTCTTATTATCCGATTAATAATAGCTGTCAACTATTGGTTGGCGCTAGTTACTGGTTAGGGCATTATTCGAAAAATTACGAAAATTGATTAATCGGTTATTCGAGTCGATTTATCGGAAGAATTGGCATGCAATTTTTTTGGGTCGGTTCATGTGAGAATTTTTTTGCTTTGGTTTGGATCTACAACTTTGCCAAAGACATAAAAACAAAATTCCGAACGGTTTATGATATATGGATTCCATAAAAATTTTCTTTTTTAAAAAAATCATGTTTGGGTGCAAAAACTTAGGGTGTCCATAAAAAAAAATTTCGATGTAATCTGGCCAAGTCCGTTGCGGATTTTTTTTAGTTTCGATATACACTTCAAAAAAAAACCGGGTACGAAAGAGGAACGAATTTGTGTGTTGCACTGTATAATGAAAAGAAAATGTTGTCAGACATGTTCAGTGGGAGTAAACCCTTAAGTCTAAAATGCAGTACCAACAGTGATTTACCGAAGTACAACATTTTGTCGATAAAGCTAGTATTTTATTTTATTTATTTGTCACTGTCGAGAAATAAGAAAATTTTTAAATAATATAAACAATAGCTGCATTCAAAAAGTCGACCTAAGAAAATTTACAAAAATCAATAAAACTTTTGAACACTCATATTCATACTTCTCATACTTCATCTTGAATTTTTTAATTTTCTTTTATAAGTCCATGAAGTTAAATAAATTTCAAAATTTCATGTTATTTTCTTCGTTTTTATAATTTCTTTATTTTTTTCATCCAATTTTTAACGAAACTGTTTTAAATAACATAAAATTTTGAAAGCAATTTTCTATTATTACTATTTCAGAACATACGCAACGTCATAGTGCTTGTTACGAAAATGTGTGTTTGATTGTTACGAAAATGTGTGATTGATTGTGTGTTTGATTGCTAAGAAGCAAAATAAATGCTTTAATAGGTTTTTTGTTTAAGCTCTACATATTAAAAGAAAAAAAAAAATTCGAAGGTTAAAATAGCTTTAGAATCGATTTTTTAAAAGTTAAATCTTTTAATCTTCAATTTAATCTTATAATCTTGAGCAATTATTTAAGAGCTAAATTTTCTGTTCCAAAGAACGACTTGTAGAAAAACTTCTTGTCCTTGATAATTTATTTTTATGTCGGTTTTAACACCGATGATTTCTGTTTTAAATGACTGCAGAAGTAATCTGTTATATTGCCACTTCTGCAACTAGTCTTTGTTACCTTCATTTTACATTTGTGTTAATGTAAACGGGTTCGGTTTCTATATAATTGGTTCAAGTGGAATATGTTGTTAAAACCGATTGTACAAAATTTTGTTGGGAGAAGAATATGAAGAATTCCTACGGAATCAAAAAGTAAATTGTATAACATTGATTGGAAACAAATGCAACCTTGTAGTACTCGCAAAGGACATAAAAATATAATTTATATTAATTAGAAATTTTAAAGGAATTGAAACAAAAACTAAAACTTGTCTATCGTTTATTGTAAAGCCTGCTTTTCTTGCTTCCAAAAGTTATGTAATCTTTAAGAATCTTTTTTATTCGATTTAAAAAAAAATTCACTGTATTTTAGTTAGTTTTTTTTTTCTCAATTTAATTAAAAATTAGGAAGTTTTAAGAAAAAATAACGGGAAAAATCTATATTAAAAATTTAACCGGTTAATTGAGCCATTTTACCCGATTATTCGGGTCGAATAATTATTAAGTTTGAAATTATTTATTTCGACGTTTACCGAAATAGAGGCGATTAATCGAGGAATCGGTTAATCGATTAACCGATTTGGAAACACAAGTTAGCGCTAACTTGCCACATACGAGGTCGGATCAATAATCCGTGACCTTTCGAACTTGTTAATAGACTACTGTAAATTTCTGAGCAAGTTCTGTCATTTACTTTGCGTTTATCAGCAGGATTATTCGAGGTCCATAAAATAGGCATTTTTTGTTTGATCAATAATTTCATCGTTGGAGCTAAATCTCTTTCCACCGAGTCATTTATTTAGGTTTGGAAAAGGAAATAGTCACTGGGGCTAAATCCGGAGAATAAGGCAAATGAGGGGGCAATTCGTAGTCTACTTCATGGATTTTTGCCATGGAAACTAAGCTGTCACACGTTTCCGTTGCTGGTCGATTGTGAGCAAACGCGGCAGCCATCTTGCGGAATGCTTTCTCATACCCGTGTGATCGTTCAAAATTGAAACCACTGAGCCATGTGAGATGCCTATGACTTCCACAATCTATCGCACATTCAATCTTAGATCGGCCAACACCATATCGTGGGTTTTTTAATTGTTTTGGGTGTAGAGACCTCAACTGGGCGTTTAGAACGTTCGGAATCTTCTAAGTCCACAACGAAAGTCAATAAACCACTTTTTTACCATTGAAATCGATGGTGCAGCGTCCCCATAGTATTTATTAAGCTTTTCCTTGGTTTGATTGACGGTTTTTTTTCGCAAAAAATAATGTTTAATGAGCAATCGAAATTCACTTTTTTCCATTTTTAAAAAAATCCACGAGGTTGTAAATGGTGGAACTTGCTCAAAATTTTACAGTAGTCTATTAACAGGTGGTACTTGATGGGAGCAGTATTGCATTTCACATAACTACGAGGGAAGTCCGAAAAGTCACGGACTTATTGAGCCGCCCTCGTATGTATAACACTGTGCAACAAATTTTGGGTCATTAAAAATTGCCTCTATGATTTGAACACAGGATGAAAGTAGACCATAAGAAAGACAAAATTGCCAAGGGGTTTGTCAAAGTTGGTTCGAAAAAAAAAGTTATGGCTTCTTGAATTTGGTCATTTTTGACCAATTTTCCACCAAGAGTTAATATTAAAAATTATTATTTTTTTTGCTTCCATTGCTTCAAAATATATTTTTGTTTTTTTTTTACAAAATATCACAATTAAAACTTTTTTTATTATACACTCAAAAAAAATTTTAGTAAAAAAATTAAAATTTTTATTTTTTTCGTTTTTATACAAAAACACGAAATCTTATGAAAAAAAGTTTTAAGTTTAAAGTTAAATTAAAATAAATACTCAAAGTTTAAGAGACGATTTTAAATTAGATTAATTTTTTAATAATATTGATGTTTAAGCACTTCTTAGGTTTTAAAGATGTGGATTCAATTGAGCTGAACTTTTGTTGTTGACATATTGTTAAAAAAGACTAAAATAAAAAAAATTAAAATTGAAATACATATTTTTTCTAGACTTTTTTAAAAGTCGAAGAGACAAATAAAATAGCACTCGATTACTTAGATACAATAACAAATTTTTCTAAAGTTAAAAAATATATATATTTTTCCACCGAATTTAAGAAAAATAAACTTAACTTAGTTAACTATAAAACCGAATTAAGGAAACACATTAAAAGAATATTGTAACTTTAAGGCAGTAAATTCAGTCTCCCCCTTAAAAGGCATGAACAAACATAAACAAAAATTAAGCATTAACATTGCCTAATTGAAAGACGATAACGACTATGGAATTTACTTATAGGTTTGTTTTAAACAAACATTTTAGTGCTTTAACTAACAATGCTTTCACAATTGCAGGTAGTGAATTTTATAAATAATGTTATTGCTTTTTTATACTAAAACTAAAGGGTGACAAAAACATGATAATAAATTTTATTTAAAAAACCAACAACGGTACTCTGGATTAAGTAAAAAAATTTGCCTATTAACCCTGAAATTTTACTAAAATTAATAAACATGCATTAATTTTTTTAAAAGAAACAAAAGGTTAGCATTAATTTTATAAAAAATAAAATATTCAGATCGTCTATGAATGATTCCTTTAAAAGAATTTGCTTAAGAACTTTAAAAATGTCTCTAAAATATACCTACATACAAATAGTCACTTAAGTAAAAACAAATTTACACTCAAAATAAATTGTTGGGAAAAATTACATCAAAACAAAGAGAATAAAAATTTTAATTTTTTTACTAATTTTTTTTTTAGTGTATAATAAAAAAAAATATATTAATAGTGCTCTTTTTTTTAAAAGAAAACACAAAAATAAATTAAAAAATAGATCAATAAAGACAAAATTAAATTTTTAATATACTCATTTTAAATAACTCAGTTAAAATGACAAACTTCAAGACGCCATAACTTTGTTTTTCGAACCAACTTTACCAAACCCCTTGGGGATTTTGTTCTTATAATGGTATACTTTCATACTGCGTTCAAACCATTGAACGCACTGTGTAATCAAAGGGAGATATTATTTTACGCATGAACAATTATAAAAAAAAACTATTGAATTTTCTTATTTAACATGAATTCGATGCGATTAAGTTTTATTGAAAGTTTGCTAATGAATTTTTTTGTTTTATTAAGGGCGTGTATCAAACAGTAGCAAAGTGGCATGGTAAAAAATATTTATTCTATGGTGAAAAAGTTTTAAATTTTTATGTGTGAAAAATAATCGAAATTATTTATTTGCTTTGTTTTCATTTTAATTTAAGAAGCTTTCAAATTTTAAAACTTCAAAAGTTTCTATTCTTATGTCAAAAATTCTACTAGCCCTATGGGCTAGTGAAATTTTATTCACCTCAAAACTGTCAAAAATTTACCAAGAAGCTAATTTTTCATTGATTCCAAAGAATCGTTCAGTTTTGATTTTCTTCTTCTAAGGCAGTTCTTTTTCACAACTGACAAAAAAACTGATTTGTTTTAATGAATTTTAACAATTTTAAAATCTATGACGGATAACTTACTTTCAAAACATCCAAAGATTAACATTAATCATAGATATTTTTAAATAAATTTGACATTTATAACTATGCTTTAAGTTTAGGTGATTTGTTTCAATCTTCAATTCTTAAAATCGTAGTTACTATTATAACAAAAATGAAAAAAAAATTATTGCAATAAAAATTGCAAGAATTTCCAATAATGTAATTTAATAAATAAGGCCCGTTTACTAAATGTTCCGTTATAGTTTAACCAGCAGTCAAACTCAAACTTTATATGGGAAACAACAAGAAATGTGTTAGTTAAAGCTAACGGTAGTTTGTAAAAATGAGGCTAAGACCTGATTACTGATGGCCTGTTTAAATCTAAATTACAAATTCAAAATTTATTTGGGAACATTAAAAGATCTAATTTTTCACTAAACCATAAGAAGGGCTTAAGATCCAATGAAAAAGGATCATAAAAGAAAACTTCCACCCTGTGGCACCCCTATGTAAATATCATTGGTTCCGATCCAAATTTTCACAACAGCGGAATCAAAATCACTGGTTCTTTTTCTCTTCTTTTGCTACCTTTTTTTTTTGCTGGGACCCTATACTTCTACATGGTCCAGTGTGTAATGAGTTTGTGATGGTGTTTATTTCAGGAATCTTAGTAGTATACATGTCGACTCAGAATCACTTCTTAAATAGATATAGCGCTGTTTATTCTGTCCGTCTGTCCATATATTCTCCTTTGCATTCTTCAGATCAAAAAATATAATAAGCGCCCCGGTAGGCTAGTTGGTAGCGTGCTAGCTTATCAGTGCGGGGGTCGTGGGTTCGATTCCCACCAGAGGCTCTGGTCTGTTTTCGCTACAACGAGCTGAAAGCCTTCGTTGATAGTGCTCGGTTAGGGTAAAATAAATAAATAAATAAATAAATAAATAAATAATAATAAAACATAATATGTGGGATGAAACCTATGTTTTAATCACTTTTTCCAAAGTTTCGCAAAGAAATTGTGTTCTTCTATTCATTTCAATATTTTGTTGGACCCAATTACATTTGGATTCCTTAAAATTATTGATCCAAACATTTTTTGAAATTTTAGCCAGACAGTTGTATGATATCACATGGTCGTTCTTGCCCTACTATAATTTTCTTATTTATTATTTGTTTTATTTATAAAAACAATCATTAATGTTGTATGCAATTAGTTTCGAAATCTTAATATGACTTTAATGAGTTTTATTTGAGCTTTGCGTAAATATATTTTTAACTTAATCATATATTTATGCATGTAAATTAGGGGTATAACTTTTGTATAAATTTTGCAAATATCAAAACTTCTGTAGGCATTTATTTGTGTGAGGAAATATTATATTACGTACTTTTTCATAGTTGTAAAAAATACTGTCAAAGGTGAGAATTATGATTATGATGAAATTTGTTTTCATGTATTCTTAAAAATGTGGGGTTTTTAGCAAATTTTCATTGCGAAACATTGGTATAAAATAAACAACATATGGATTCCACGCCAAAAGGACTCCTCATTTCTTGACGTCTAGAACGAATCAAGCCAATTTCGTATACCCTGTTAATAAGTTAAGCTTATTCCAGTGAGAGCGTTTTGCATCGATGGAAACAAATGTTAGTCGGACGGTGCAAGGTCTGGACTATATTTTAACCGGTCTTGGGGAATGTGGCCGATCATAGTCAAGATGGAGTATTACGGCTTCATGTCTGGTCGCATAGTCTAGTAATTTTTGGTTAATGATCGCTTTAAACGAATGAATTATGTTCGATACAGGTCCGCTGTAAACATCTTGCCAGATTTCAGCAGCTCATAATATATTGGACACTTTTGGTCTCACCAAATACAGAGCATAACCCATACGCCATGTATAATCGGCTCTGGATTTTCGGCTGGGTTGTCGTACTAATTTGAAGCAAAAATTACTTCTTTTTATGGCGTCCAAGCAGCATTTTGGAAATGGAAAATCGTCTCTCAACGTCTCTCGACTTCAACTCCTGTGGTACACAATTTCCTTGCTTTAGGATGAATTCCGCTGCTTGCAATCGTTTTGAAATTGCTGCTTGAGTGACTCCCAATAGTTTTGCTAGTTCTTCTTGAGTTTGCCAACAGTTAATCATCTTCGACCTTTTTTGGCTGATCTGGGTGGTATAGGCCATCCGTGTCAAAATCACCACTTCCGAACCGCACAATCCATCTTTCGCGTGTTAAAACATTTGAACATATCCTTAAAAAGCTGCCCTTTTTTTAAGTTGTAGAAGTAAAGCAAAACTCCGCAAGAAGGGTGCGGCTAATCTGAAAATTACCGCCAAAAGGTCATGGAGAGCATGATAAATTACAATCTTGTGAATTATCTAGACTCGAATTCACTTTTGAGCGATGGACAGTATGGCTTTCGTATAAGCTGTTCTACGAGAGACCTGTTAGCGTTCCTCTCAAAACGTTTGAATAGGTCCAGTCACCGAGAACATGATATTTCTAAAGCGTTCGACCGTGTGTGGAACGGCAAACTTTTATCGAAACTTATTGATTTTGGTGTCGGTAATAATTTCTCTCGATTTATTTCGAACTTTCTCAGAGATAGCTCTATACGTGTTGTAATAGACGCGATCTCATCCGACGGGTTTTAGCTGAATTTAGGAGTACCGCAAGGTTCCGCGTTCTTTCTCCTTCTCTTTTTCTTGTATTTCTTAGTGACCTTCTTGGTTTAACTTTCAATCCTATTTACTCTTTTGCTGATCGTCATCATTTGTTATTAATTTTTCTTCGATCGTAGGCCAAGGAGTCAGGAGGCAAATTATAAATGATACACTTAATCGGGACCTCTCGTTAGTTTCAGTGTGGGGTCGTACAAATAGGGTGGATGTTGACTAATGACTGATAGGGTTGTGGAGTCTCTAGCGTCATCTGTTCAAATGGAGGGTATCGATATTGAGGAATCGGAAACTCTTGATGTTCTGGGCATGGAAATTCAGTGTGATAACCGTTACACATTTTTGAAGTGTCAAAAGAAGCATTCAAGTATTTAGATTTAAAAAAAAAAGAAGTACTTCCCCCCATCCGATCATCCTACTATCTATATCACCTATATCCGGCCAAAATTTGAGTATTACTCCTATATATGGGCAGGTGCTTCAAGCTCTATTTTGGAACTTTTGGACCGTGCTCAAAGAAGGTCTTCGGCGCTTATCAATGACAGTAGGATATTCAGTTATATTGATTTTTTGGAGAATCGACGCATGTAGGCCGTGTGACACTGTTCAATCGATGCTACCATAGCATGTGTTCTGCTGAGATAAGTGAATTTATCCCTCGGGCCCTCCTCATAAAATATTTTCCTGACATCATCACAATACTCTGCATTTATGAGTGTTGATACAAAATTTGACATTTCCGAAGCAAAAGAAAAACTTTGTTGTGAATAAATGACAGATTTTTACCATTCAAAATACCATATACATAAGTCAATTTATACACCCACAGCGAAAACAACGATATAGATTTCTGATTTTCATTTGATATTTAAACAGAAATCTGAAAAATAAATAAGCAATTACAATATTTTCCATCACATGGTTCCACGACCACATTTAAGTTATATCCCTAATGTACATAAATATTTGTGCTAGAAAATTAAACAGTAAACAGAATTTTCCAAACATCTAACAAGGAAGCCACTATTGATGGGTTCCGTCGATTGCGATAAAATTCAAATATGTGATATGAAAATAGAAAATACGTTTTCTCACTGCACATTTGATGGTTTATGGAAACATGCGCATATGTCGTGAATCAAGTGTTGCCATTTATCAAAAAAAAAAAATCAAAAATTGCTCAGATTAAATAGGAATTATTATATTTAATTTTGATCACAAACCGTTAACAGTATACGATATAAATGTGCTTATTCGAAAAAATTAAAATTAAAAAATTATTAACAAAAAAAGTTGAACATGTTTCAGGCGAAATTTAGCCTGAAACGACAACTCTGTTTTCTTGGTATGAAAATACAACTCTCTCTGAAAATAAAAAGTATTGAGAATCTAGAAAAAAATCGTTACGAAAGTTATTAGGAGGACTTCAACTTTTACCAAGGTTTTAGTGTTTTTATAATTAATTTTTTAATTAATTTATGCGAAAAATCTTTATTAGTTGAATTTCTCCTTATTACTTGGCAACGATTTTTTTTTGTGTGCAGTATCGAGTCAATACTTGAAAAGTATTGAGTATTCAATTTGTCTACATTTTCTTTAAAATAAAACGAGACATTTTGGCCTTCACTTTTTATTCCCTGAATATGAGATTAGGCCGGTAAAAAAATACGTCTGTCATTACAATCAGAGGTAAACCATTAACAGTGCTTCCTTGTAAGTTAATTTTCACACAGAGAGATACATAAATATGAAAATTAATGAATTTTTTTTTTTAAATTGTAACCTTTTCCAAATGATATTTAACACGCATTAAAAACATTAATGATTATCACAGTTGGAAAAAGTACTTGTAAATATTAATTATAATATTTTACATTAGTAAAATATTTGAATGGTCATACATTGAAACACTTAAATTAATACGTCTATGGGCATAACTGAAAAATTAGTTGATTTAACAGAAAAATCTATTGTTTGCCACTTGAGGTACATTAAAATTAAATTAGACAGCTGTTATAGCGGTAAAAAATAGTTAAATTCAGATACAGTTTCATTTGCAATCACAATATAATCAAATCGTAGCTTTTCAAGCCGCAACAGTAAGTACTTTTATTGTATCAACAACATTAGGGTGACATTGAAAGTTTAACTTTAGATTTTCGTAAAAACCCAGGAACATGATAAAAAACTAAAATTTTAAAATTTGCACAAAATAGCCTAACTCTAAGCCGGCACGGGTACCATTTAAGTCCAAAGTTTCGGAATGTTAGAACAAAAAAAAAACTATTTTAATTATATCATTTGCTACATAGTTTTTAAAAAAAGTTGGTACTCTGAATATAAATCATTTTTCAAAACAATGTATAACTGCGAGTAAGTATGATTTTTTATTTGTTCCAAAATTCCGAAATATTTACCTAAATGTTCACAATATTAATTTAAGACCATCTACCACACACCTGGGCCTGGGCCTGGCCTTTGTTAAAATTGTTAAAAAAAATTCTCTAAATAACGTAAGGCCAGCCTAATATAAAATATAAAGATTAATACATAAAAAACTATGAACGAGTATAACTAACTACCTGGGTTTAATCCTAACACCCTAAATGGTTTTCAGAAAATATCTTAAAAACATAAGATAAAAATTATGTCGTTACCGCTTGAATAAGTTTCCTTAATATAAATTATATAACCATAGAAACAAATTGAAAACTTTTTCAGTTGGTGCACAGTGAAAAATTTCAGTTTGTTTTATATCATAAATGTGATTGAATTCTGTCATAAAATGGGGGGTTATATCGATGTGAAAATTCAATATTTTCATTCGAAAAGTAAAAATGACTACTTACCAAAATAAATAATTAGTCACTACACTCAGAAAAAAAGTTAGTAGAAAAATATGGAAACGGTTTTTAATACCACTTTACTTTTTTTGTACTGATTTTTAGCAAAAAAAATTATTATTTATTTTAGTAAATTTGTTTGCTATTTACAAATTACAAAATTTTTTGTTGCTAACTTTAGAAATCATTTTAGAAATTTTTTAAAATTAGCCAAAAAAAAAGTTACTTATTTTAAAAAAGTGGTTATTAAAAGGAAATGTTATTTCTTATAATTAAAACTTATACATACAGACTTAAATTGCCTTAAAATATTACAAAGGTTGAAAAAAGGGATAGGAAGTGAAGATACTTTGCACAACCGACTCATGTCCAAAAATAGGACATCCACTTCAAAGAGAACTAAAAACTTTTTAACTTCTTAACTTCTGCCCTTAAAACAATTAAAATTTGACCTTAAAATCCAATAAATTTACTAAACAAAAATTATCAAATTAAAACAAAATGCAAAATTCGTTTATGTTTTAACTATTTTTTAAGCCTTTATTTATTTTTTTTCATTTTATCTAAAATATTTTTTGAAAAAAAAAAAATAATAAATTAAAAAATGTTCGATAAAAAAAACATAAATTTGTGTATTCAAATTCGTATGACAATTTTAAAATAAATTAGCAGCTTTAAAGTGTAACAAGTGTATGTTAAAATAAATGAGCAAATTTGTGCATTTGAATAATTTTTTTATAAATTTAAATTTTGCTATATTTTACAATTGATTTAGCTTACCAATTTTTTATACTAATTTCATTGTAGTAGTATTAAAACTATTTAGTAAATTTTTTTTTCAGATTTTAACAAACCGATTTTGAATTTCACTTTGCAAAAAGTATAAAAAATTAATAAGCGCTGCTAAATTTAAGTAAATTACTGTTAACTCAATGAATTCTAAACTTTTAATTAATAAAAGAAAATTATTAAAATTCCTTAATTAACTCAATTATTTTTAGATACACTTGTTACACTTTAAAGCTGCTAATTTCTTTTGAAATTGCCTTACAAATTTTTTATTGAATTGAAATCCGTTTACAAGTTTTTCTACTAACTTTTTTCTCTGAGTGTACTTATTAGTAATTAGTGGTCCAAATACAAGTATATTTTTCAATCATATGACATATGACACTGATGGATTTTTTCCTGATCGAAATATTGACTATCAGTCAGTATGAGTTGCTTTGAGCAACGTTGGGAAATATTTCAAAGTTATTGCCCAAACTCTGCGTTTGTTGAAAAAAAGTTTTGGCCAAAATGAATAACTCATCGCGCTTGCTCAACGTAAGTTTGTTCAAAAAGTTCGTGAGACCTTGTTGCTAGTGGATAACACTCATGGTCCCCGTCGTGGTACGGTGCGTACCGATAATAATATGCCATCTCGCCATCGAGCTCAAGAACTCAGAATTTTACGCACTCGGCATTTTAGGCAGAGAATTTTATAAAAAGATATCGAATTATTCGCTTTTAAGGTTGAGAAGCCAATGCACCCACATATAGTGACAGTTTAGTGCCCTGATTACGGACTTTAAATATAATCGATCTTTTGAACACTAAGTCCGGTAATCGTGTTATAACCGTCTTGGCGATGTCAATTAGTTTTCTTTTTACACTTTTTCTTGTGGGGTAACGTTAAGCTATGCGAATAATATAGCAACGATCCAAACCCTTCAAGCTAAAAGCTAAAAGTGTTTTCGTTTACTCGAAATTCAACAATTGGAAAGTTGTTGTATTGAAATTTTCATCTGTAGTAAAAGTAGTTAATTGTAGTAAGTAAACTAACAGGTCAAGTATAGTTGAATTAGTCAATAGTCGCATGTAATATTGATGTGATTTTCAAGTCTAACAGGCCACAAGAGATAAATAAACCGTGTTTGCATTCAGTGCAAAAAATGGCTGTAAACTAGTGAGTAGTAAATAGTGAGTAGTAAATAATAAGTTTTTATTAATAATAATACGTTTTTATATGAATGGAATTTTTCATTGAAATTTTAATTTCCCAGCAAAACTTTGGTAATGGTTGGGATAACTCATGCATTACCTTGTAATGATAGCTAGTTACATTTTGTATTATTTGCAAACATAAAGTAATGAGTTTACGATCATTGATAAGGTATTGCATGATTTATAAACGAAAATTTATAATTAAAATATTTTTCAAAATCTATTTTTAGACTCATTAATTTGTGTTTTTTTTTTTAACAAGAGGGTAGTGTATGCACATTTCGACCAGAGTTCTCGGGTTCGATTCCCATCATGACCACATTATAATAAATAACGTTTAAAATTTTTGTAATAATTTCTTTAATAAATAATTTTTTTTTTTTAAATCTTATTTTGAGACACATAACTTTTCCCATCCTCGTAACCATATACAGTAGTGGTCAAAACAATTGGAACTGAAATCACATTTTGCCTAATTCTTTATTATTTTTAAACAAAGATTTCCAGCATACGTTTTATTATTATTTGTGTATTGAATTCAGTTATTGCATATTATTTTACAAAAATAATAAAAATATATTCATAAATTTACAACAATAAAAAAAATTAAGTTTAACAAAATTAGTCTAAATACAATTGTTCAAAACATTTGCAACTCTTAAAGAAATTATTATACAAATCCAAAAATTGATTTCAACATTCAGTATTTTGTAACATAGACGTTATTTTTTATTACCTCAGAACATCTTTGAGGCATTGAGGATATGACCTTTTTAATATAATCTTCGGTAAATTCATTCCACTGCTTTTCCAACTCGTCAAAAAGTTCGGAATACTTTATTACCAATATTCCATTTTGCAACCATCCACATGTTCTCAATCGTCTTTTTAGGGTCGATATCCTGCTGGAATGTCCATGAAAGTGGCGTTTCCCATTCAGCATTTGAAAGCATAACTAAGCTTAAAAGATCTCTATATATTGTGGAATTAGGACAATCCCATTTCCCGAAAAACACCCCCACACCATAATGTTTCTATCTCCGTACTTCACTGTGGCGGTTGTGTGTTAGAGTGAGTCGCACTCCATACAAAAGAAAGTTGTGCCGGTCACCCCCTAGAATTAAAGATAATGTGAAGACGATCTAAAAAAAAATTTTTTTTTGGCCACGCCCCTTGACCCCGCGCTCGTAACGTGTGGTATAACATTGTTCTTAGAATGACAACAGCTACCTTTTATACTTTAATCACATTTGACTCGGACTTCAAGTTCTAGAAGTGACTTCTAAAATCTTGGTTTCTACCCCCCCTACCTTTTACACGTTACGATCGTACTATAAATAGAGGCACAGGAAACAAAAACCTAAAAGCGCGCGGTCAAGGGGCGTGGCAAAATTTTATTTTTTTTTTTGAGATCGTCTTCGCATTATCTTTAGTTCTAGGGGGTGACCGATGCAAGTTTTTTTTTCGACCCACCCCATTGTGTGTCTGCTATTAAACTTTTCGCCTCGTTATCGTCTAATGTAGGATCTTCCATCTGAACCCTGAAGGTTGAATTTGGACTCATGGGACCATAGTACGTTCTTCCATTGCTGTTGAGTCCAATTTAAATTGGGTGCGGGCAAAGTTAAACCGTGCTTTTCTATTTTTTTCCGAGCCCGAGACCATATTCCCGGGCCCTTTTTTTAATTTTAAAAATACTGGCATCTATGAAAAGTTCAGTTTTAACTTCTATAGGAACTGCTTTAGGATATTTCGTGAAAAAAGTCTTAATTTTTCTGTCTTCTCTTACAGTTGCAGTACGGGGTCTTCCTCCTTTGTGAGTTGTATGGATGTTAACAATGCAACAAATTGTTGATTTTGAAACGGAATATTTTAAGGAAATGTCTTTTTGAGAAAGCCTATTTTTTCCAACTTCAAATAACTTAAAACTTTGACCTTGAAATCAGAATTGTTTTTGTGTCCTGCCATATTTCACAAAAGTAATTCTTACGATATTAATACTTCAAATATCTTATTGAAACTCTTATAGCAAAATAATTATCATGAGTTTTTTAATTAAATGCAAAGATCTAAATCACAAATTAATAAAAGGAAAGCGATTACCGTTATTTCCTAGCAGTTGTTAGTGTTAATAGTATAGTTAAGAGTAAGAATTGCAAATGTTTGAACATCTGCATTTTAAATACATATTTTAAAATTAATTTTTTTTGTTGTTTTTAACAGAATTTATTTTTTTTTATATTTTTAACAAAAACAATGAAAAAAAATGTTTGCAAAGAAATGTGATTGAGAGAAAATTAATCAATGAAAAGCTTAAATGCGATTTCAGTTCCTAATGCTTTGAACACTACTGTAAGTAACCACTTACTTTATCATATCTATAGCAATAGAGCCGTACATTTTTTTGAGGCTCATCGCTTATAAAATTAATCAATAAGGTAAAGAGTAAGGTAATGCATCGGCACCCATATCTATACATTACTTTACACATTTTTTGGTAATGTGTGGTTTTGCTGGGTTATAAATAGCCCTACAGTACAGTCCTATTCATTTTATATAATACAATAGAAATGTTATTTTAATAATTAGGATATAAACGTATATACCCGACTTACGGCTCTTCAAAGCTACACAAGTTTTTCTTTTATAAAAAATATCTAGGTTTTTGGGATTTTTTTTTTTTGGAATAGACGATATGTGTTCATACTCGTACTAAATTATTTTAATTTTCTTTTGTTGCTTTAGTTTATTATTCTTTGACGATTATTTTCAACCAACTTTTATCCTGGCTTGATACCTCTGCTATCTTTAGATTTTCCTCCCATAAGCACTTCAGTACAGTCTTGACAATTTGTTTCAACTTTTAATGCGTTAACTTTAAGTGAAGTATTTATTATGCTGAATATTTTTTTTAACAAAACCGCACAAACAGCAAGTGGAAAATTAACAATATGAAATAAACGGAATAAAAAACAATATCAAATGCCATGTAGTGAAACATTATCCTTCGTACTATATGAATCAGTGGTTCTTAAACATTTATTTAGAGGTAACCAAAAACCCTACAAAAATATTTATTTATTTTTTAAATATTTTGATTGGCTAAAGCATGCATTATCAAATATCGTGCAGGCGAAATCAATTAGTATGTGTTTTTTTTATTACGATATTAAACATACATATGTTGTGAGAAGAAACAAGTAAGAGCGGCTAAATTCGGCTATGCCGAATCTTATATACCCTTCACCATGGTTGAGAAAAAACTGAAGTTTATATATGGAAATATATGGAATGGACAGATTTATATACGGACGCCTTTAAGAGGAAATTAACCATTTAGTTTGGTGATAAAACTTGGACTCGGGAAGGTTTATGGTTCCAGAAAATAGGTATTTAAAAAAATTTTCGTTTTGGGCATAACTTTTTTGTATCTTAACTGATATTTCCGAGTTTTTCAGCAAATATGTTATACTAAAGATTTTCGATCTTTTGCTATATAAGACGTATCCATAGGTCGTATTACAGCTCTAGAATAGTGTTTGTTGTTTGTGTATAAAAGGTAAAAAGATGAAAGAAAATAATTTCAACAAATCGTTAAAAGAAATCACTAGAACTGCATGTGTTTTATTTCTACAAAAACGTTTGATTTAGCTGGCAAATTTGCATTTGGGATTTTATTTCGCTTTTTTATTACAAAATATTTTTAATTTCTTTAGCTTAATTTTAAAAATTTGAAGGAAAACAGTTTATAATTTTTTTCTTATAAATTATTATAAGTTATGACCAAAAGTAGTTGCACTCAAAGGGAAATTATGTATAAAATTTTCTTAATATATGAGAAATAAAATGGTTTAAAAATCTTTTTATAAATTCTTTTAAATCGGAGCAAAAAATAGAAATAAAACCGTTTGTATTTTGTTTGTATCAGAGGGTTTTTATAAAATGTTGGATGTTTTTAGCCTATTTATGGATTATTTAATTATTAATATAAAATTTTATATAAATTAATTATTAAATGTTAAAAAAAAAAACCAAAAATAAACAAAAAAAAATGTCTTAAAGAAAAAAATAAAAAAAAATGTACAAAAAAAGTGAATTGACCGGGATTCGAACCCGCGGCCTTAGAGAAAAAAAGTATTTGTGACATAGCTCACACAAAATCATCGTCAATAGAGGTACATATATAAAGGTCTTCGTTCATTAGAGATTTGTTTAGTTTTTATTTAAATGACAAATCTTTGTATGTGTGTTGTTTGTGTATAAAAGGTGGAAATGAAAGAAAAGAATTTTAACACATGGATGTGTTTGTTATACATAAAATTCTACAAAGGGATTTTACCGAAAAAATTAGAGGTAGTCCTGGTTTTTTGCTAATATCTCAGCCATTTATTAACCGATCTGTCTGATTTTTAATAGCAAACAGAAATGGATCACATGTTACAGAAATAAAAAACAATCAAGTCCTCATCATATCTGGGTTCTTCGGAAACCCATTTCAACACACAGACGGACAGACGGACATCGTTAAATCAACTTCGCTCTTCATAAGGACCCAGAATATATATACTTTATAGATCAATATTGTAGAAATTACAAACGGAATGATAAACTTTATACCCTTCCACCTGTGGTGAAGGGTATAAAAACACTTGTCATATAATTTGGAATTATTTTTATTAATTTCAAGCATATTTTTTAGCATTTTTACAATTGCTAACACTAAAATAGAAGTTTTTAAAAAAACATTTAAAATATGTTAATTTTTTGACAAAAGTTTGCTTTTTGGGGGTGATGCTCAAAAATAAAAAATATATATCGTATGACCCCCTCGGGAATTAAAAAATATTTTTTTTCTATATGGTGGTAAGGGGGCTGGTGCCCCTGCGACCCGCTAGGTCTAAAACACCGAAATTCACCCAAAATTGTAAATGTGACGTCTAAAACTTATGAAAGTTTTCTCACAATTTCAAATATGCATTTTTAAATTTTAGGTAGTAAAAAAAGGAAAAAAAATATTTTTCGCTCAAAAAAAAAAAAAACTGTGATTTATTGTTCGCTTAAAAAGAAATGGAATTTCGTAAAAACAAAGGTTTTTTTTTTGATTTTAACAACTAAAAAATTGTTCAAACAAGCACTTAAATTGTATGATTTCAAGAATACCGTTTTTGTAATTAGGTGAATTTGAAAAAATTTGCGTTATGAATTAGTCAATAATTCCAGAACATGCACGAGTATCTAAAATTCAAATCTGTAAAAATAATAAAAAATTTTGAATTAATTTTCTCCAATATTTAGCTATCCAAATTTTTTTCTGGTTCAGGGGTCAAACGCGATTTGATGAAAATTTTTTGTCTTTAAAAGTTTGTGCTAAAACCTTGTCGAGTAATGTTATTTTTATCTATATTTTCTACCTAAAGTCAATGTAAACCTTACATTTGTAAGTTAGGGATATATAGACCGGTATTTTTGAGGTTAAACATCTGTCATTATAATCCAGTATTCGATTCACGCCAAAGTGAAAAGACACATTTTTTTTCAATCGCTATAATAATGTCGAAAAAAAAGATGTTTTGCGGGAAAGTCTGATAACCTTCATTTATTTGAAGAAAACGGCTGCTGAAAGTTAACGATTGTTGGTAGAAGATTGCGGTCAACATGCACCAATTCCAAAAACTTGTGAACGATGGTTTGCGCGATTCCAAAGCGGTGATTTCGGCACACCTTGCCCCTTTGTCTACCATTTGTTTAGGTCGATGTAGAACGCTCTTAGTGAAATAAGCTTCACTTCAGAACAGGGTATCATAAATTGGCTTGATACATTCTTTACCTCAAAACCGGACCAGTTCTTTTGGTGCAGGATCCGTATGCTACCCGAAAGATGGGAAAAAGTAGTGGATAACGATGAACAATGCTTTGAATAATGTATCAATTTTTAGCAAAAAAATCGACTTTATTAACTTGTATACTCAATATAAATTATAAAAATTCTTGGACTATTAATGTTCGTATAGCCGCCCATTTTTCTCTCCTTATAGTTATTATAATAGGGAATTTATAAAGGATCTAAATAGCTGAAATTTGGTAGAAATATGCCTAATTGGACTAGATAGATTCAAAATATGTAACGATCACAAAAATTTAAAGATTAGCGATATTTTTAACTGGACGTTGATCAAAAGTATTTCCCTAACTCAGCTCATTTTAAAGCAATTAAGCCCATCTTTCGAAAGTAAACTTGTTTAGGTGAAATTTTTTCTAAATCAAATATATTTTTAATCTGATCAACTCTGCATCTCGCGGTACTTTTTGGTACTGTTCTAGTTCGTTAATGTTTTTTAAACTGTTCCATATTATATGGAGACTCATAAATCTATTTTTTTTAGTAAGAAAATATTCAAAACGCGTTTCTTAAAAAAAGGTCCGCGTATTTTTTTTTTTTTTTTGTTTTTCCTCTAGGAATCTAGGAAGGTAAAACCAACATTTTGCAGTGAAAAATCCCATATACATTTAATTTGGAGTCAACCACGTTGTGCCAGGGAACAAGTCGAGAAAGAGGCTTTTCACCTCCCACTTAACACTTTCAAAAATGCCGCCTTATCGGATTTGTATGCCACAATAGCAGTCTACACTCCAGGGAATTCAAAATTGTATATTTTGGCTTAAAGAAGAAGAACTTTTTCCCATTGAATTCAATAGTTTTCCATTTTGCGAAAAAGTACCTTATCACTAGAGGGAGCTCATATTTTTAATTTGTGTTTTCTAGCCACAGCGGTTTGGGCTGACCGATAAGACAGGCATTTTTTCCCCTTTCTAACCCTTATTTTTACCATATTCTTCGCAAAAGTTCCTAAAAGTACCTTATCAGATAAAAGGTCAATTGAAAAGTCACCGGCCATAGAAAAAAAAACATTTTTTTGGCAAAATTCGTTTTTTTTTTATTCAACATGGACACCATGTTGAAGGGTGATACACTGATTATAGCGACCCTCAAACTTTCCATTGCCACATATCGAGGCAAAAACTCGCGTTTATTACACTTGAACATCTCCAAACACTGCACCGAATATTCAACTCGTATTTTTTTTTGGTCAAAAGTGAGCTCGTGCGGCACCCACTTTACACAGAGCTTTCTCATACCCAAATATTTGTGAATGATATCATATACACGTTCAGTTGATATCTTTAGAGTACCTGCTATTTCATTTAATTTCAATTTACGGTCATTCGAAATCATTTTGTGGATTTTTTTAATGTTTTCGTCCTTAACAACCTCTTTTGGGCGTCACCGTCTTCGGTGCTCATTTCACCACGTCTAAACTTAGCATACCAATCCTTGATGGTTGTTTTTCCTGGGGCAGTGTCCGGAAACTCGTCATCAAGCCAAGTTTTTGCTTCAACTGTATTGTTTCCCTTCAAAAAGCAATATTTTATCAACACGCGAAATTCCTTTTTATCCATTTTTTCACAATAACAAAAGTTGCTTCACTCAAAATGCTATAATTCACAAATTATACACGTGTCTTTTGAAGGTTAGGGCTAACTAAAAATCTAGTAGCGCCATCTATGTGTCAGGTCGAGAACTTTTTAATTGACCTGTTAATTATCTAATACACAAGGGAACACTTATTTTAAATTTCAGCTTTCGAGGCAAATTGCACGCAGTTTAGTAAGTGAGTCTGTCACGGTTTATTCACAGAAATGAAAGAAAATAAAAAGTAAAACCACTCTATATAAATCTTCATATTTGGATCACACCACCATTCTCAAAGATGTAAAATATTTATTGTTATTTTTTTTTTTGAAAATATATAAAATATTTATTAAAAATAAATGGAGGTTTGATGTTAATTTCAACTTACCTCAAGATATGTTATCATTCTCATAATACAGCTTGGTAAATTTAAGCATACAAAAACTGTTGAAACAATTAATAACATTTTGGTCACTTTCAATTGTAATGAATTTGTATCTTTTCGTCTTCCTGTAAAGTCATAAAGATAAAGAATAATCAGCGCTGTTCTAATTTTAGCAAATTTTTATTTTTATTTAATTTATTTTTATCTGTTTTTTTGTTTACTTTGTTGAGTCATTTGAAAGCACTACTTTTTCCTGTTTAAAATATTTTTTTCAAATTTTAAAATTAACCCTTAATATTATCCTAGTGTCGTTATATGACGACATAACTTCAAGAACCGATATAGTTGGATTGATGTACCAGTGCAGTAAAAAGCATAAGATAGTATAGAAGTGTGGCAGCAACCACAAATTAACAAAAAACTTAAATTTATCATTCCAGAGGTGCCACAAATTTGTTTAAAAATTGCAAAGTTGTTATTTGTTTAAATTTTCACTGGGAAGGAGGAAGTGATTTTTACTTTCTCTTTACATTTCTGTTATTTAAAATTTTTTTGTGAAATAAAATGCCTGTTTTGTTAAAATAAATAAATAAAATATTTAATTATATTTATTAGAATTTTTAAGTTTAATTATAGGGGACAAAAATTTCACCTTCATAGTTAAAGGTTAATAACCTAAAAAAATACAGAATAAAAATTAAATTAACTTTTAATTTAGTTGTTTTTTTTAAATATTCTAATTACTCGCGGAGAATAGAATTTAGAAAACAAATTAAAAATTTAATTTTTTTAAATTTGTTGATAAATTTGACCCAATCAACGTTTCGCAAATAGCTGCCCTAGAGGTCGTGGTATTATAATAAATAGTCCAGAAAAAATTTATTTGAGCATTGAAAAATTTGCATGATTTCTTAATTCGTTCGAATATGGATCAAGTATACCCAGCATCATTACCAAATAAGTGGTTATACACCCAAAAAAAATTAACTAGAATTTAGAAAGATTAACTTATTCGGAGGAAAAATTGAAATCAAATGCATTTTTTTACCAAAATTTAATGAAATATTCCTTGAAATTCAAAAACAAATTTTACTTAAAATTTGGTGAAAATTTCTAAATAATGGAAAAATTTTAGTATTGAGAACTAAATTGGCATTAAAAAAACTGTAAATGTTCTCCTAATTAGTTCATATACGAGTATCATCTTAAGTTTTGATGTTAGTTAGGAAACGTTAAAACCAAGAATTTAAGAAAAATTTGATTTTATTTAAGTTTATTAGATAATTTTTTTTTACCAAAAACTAGGATTTAACTTCCTAAAGATAAGACAATATTTTCTATCATCAAGTTAAATAGCACTTCTTTTAAGTGAAAATTATTCTTAAATTTTATACAAAAAATTTGAATTAATATGAAACTGTTTCTATGCGACCTTCTCCATGAAAAGGGACCTAGTGTGTATACGAGTATTTTAAAATACTTTACACTCATTGTGTAAGTATTTTTCCACTTTCGGAGGACTTCCGCTTTGTGAGGACACTGCCCTTCGCAAGCTTCTTGCTATACGTTTTTGTTTTTAAATTAAATTGAATTATACTAAACTCTGTAAGGAAGGACTGGTTTGTATATAATACAGTAGCAGCCAAAAATCGGTTTGGTCATTTCACTTTTTTTTTATAATTTTTAAATGCGCTATTAAATATTTAGCTGAGGGCTATTATATAATGTTTCATTGAAATGTTTTGATTTTTATTCAGGAAATTTTATAAAAAAATATTTTGTTTTTTAGTCCAATACAAAATTGTTGACCGAATGACCACCCTAATGTATAGCACAGGTATTACAATCAGTAATTATTAATGACTTTATTGGATTATTTTACTTCACTTAAATTAAATGTACTTCACTTTTCTTTCAGTGTAGTGAGCACGTTAACACTAATTTTAAAATTTTTGACAACCTCTTTATGTTTTATATGACGAGATATATATCCCGAGAAATGTCAGGAATTTTTCTATTATGAGCATTTTTTTTCTCATAAAACTCTATACTCTCTTTCTATTAGAAAATAAAGAAAAACCTGACCACATGAAGAATTTCTATTTGTGTGTTCTCTTAACACTCATTTATGGTATATTACCAGTGCAGATCGTTTTGCGGTTTTAGCTAAATTTTTTGGGCATTCGAATCATCTTAAAATCCCTAATTAATGAATCCAATTGTGTATTTTTTAGACTTAAGGTAGAATTAATTAATAAAATTTACCATAAATTTCACAATCTTAGTAATTTGTGTAAGTTGGACTTATCATTCATAGGTTTTTTTTCACTGTTGGTTTAGCAGGCTCAAAACACGATTTTTTTTGTACTGCATATGCATTACGAAGGTTTCATCTCCGATAATGTGTACTGGATGGGTAACGGAATTATGGGTGTTTGCTTTTTTTGCACATTTCAACTATTTTTTTAATTTCTACCTGAATAGCATATTTCTTGGTTTCTCAAAAAACCACGCTACTTTCTTTTTATATTAACTGTCAACGAAGAAAGACCTAAGTTCTGGCAAAGTTGAAAATACAGTTCATCCTAAATAGTTAGGCATTATTATTTGTAACAGACGTAGAAAATTTCTTAAATCGATTAAAATTCTATCAATTTTCTACACACATTCTACAATTTAAAGAAACAAAAAATTTATTTCAAGTTGGTATTCTCTTCCTCAATAGTTCCCAGAGCTATTGAACTTAAAAATCCAAAAAAAAAAATATTCAATTACTACTTCACGTGGTCGAACAAGCGTGTCTAACAATCTCCCGAGAAGATGGCCGCATAGTTTTCTGCTAAGGCAGGAGACGTAGACTGTACGGGAAGAAGACAGCAGAAACGTTAATGCACCATCGGAGATCTGCGGCAAGAAAGGTACCATTGTGAATCATCCTACCCATAGGATCGTTAATAACTCATAGCGTTTTGGGAAACAGTCATAAAAGGGTAAGAATTTTAAAATTTACATTGTTTAAAGAATAAACCTAATTAGTGGTTACTCTTTGCTACAGGGCAGGCATTTCATATCCCCATTAAAAAAAAAATATATATATATATATATATATATAATAGGCCTAATTTGCAAACGCTCCTAAGGTGGAGATGAATGTATACAGCAAGATAAGCAAAGAGAGAATCATTTGTGAACACCAACAGTGAAAGAAAGTCGAAAGAATGAAAAAGTGTAGTGTGAACCTGAGCCTAGAAGAAATTATATAAAAAAAATATCTATATATGTTAAAAAAATCGCACCTTAGATAAATAATTAGTCAAAATTTAATTCAATAAGTTTAGTCAACAGAACAATTACAATAAGTCTGCCAGTAATTACGTGAATAATTAATTAAAAGATAGGAGAATTTCTTTCTTGGTCATAAGTATCATGCAACAATCGACAATTTAAAGTGGTTTGTATGGGTAACCAATCCATAAATTAGTAAATCTATATAGAAAAAAAGTTATATTAGTTTAGAAAACTAATCGGTTAACTAATTTTTGCTCGGTAAGCGTCAAAAGGGTTATTCATCGTATTAAATATTCCACTTAGAAGCAAAACACTTTAAGAAACGATTTGTTGCATGATCGCCATGACTTTATTAAAAAAACAAAAAAAAACAAATAGAAATCGAAAGTAGTCAGTTTTGAAGAAGCAGAAAAAAGAGTGAAATTATCGTTACAATAAGAAAAAAAAGAAAACTTTAAGGATAAGTTAAAAGAAAAAAAAAACCTAAAATAATTAATCCATGTATACAGAATAGGTATTACAGGAACCTTCAATGTCATACCAGTTCAGGAGCGGCATAACAACAACATATCCATGATCTACGAAAAAGGCCTTCTTCGCACATCATTTATGTTGGTAAGTCATTTTTTTTTATAACACATAATTATAATTCGTGCCTGCACCCGTTTGACCCCTCTTTTGTTCTCGTTTTATTGTACCTAAATAGGAACAAAAATACATGCCAAACAGCAACAACAACAAAATGCGACTAAACGAAAATTAAAAGATTATTAGAAGTTACGATTGTTAACATAAATTAAAGGGAACATTTTTTGTGTTCTGCTTAATCGTTAGTCACTGTAGATAAATTATATTATTTTTTTTTCTTTGTTTTGGGTGTTCTGTGCGTTACATGAGTATACTGAAAACCTTATGTTTAAGAAGACCCCAAAAGAGAGTAAAAAAAAAATATATTTTTTATAACTGCAATGATTTTTTTTTACAAACCAAAATAAATAGATTTTGTTTTGTTTTGCTGTTATTAAGAAAGCATAAACATAAGACCCTACGTTGTGCATATGTTACATTGGTTTAACGTTTGGTTACCAGGTATAAATGTTAATTTTAAAGCAGGGCATTATGTTTAATCATTTTTTACGTAGTATAATTCTACCAAGATGTGATCTAATTAAAGTTACTTATATAATTTAAATTAATAATCAATTCTTACTTTGAATAACTCAAATTAATAGCTAATTTACATTGTTGAATAATTTAAATTTATAACTAAGTCGTATTTCGAATAAGTTACCGTAGTTTAATTTTTATTGCGATATTTTTGGAACAAAAAAAAAAAAAAAATTTAAAAATATTTACATTATATACATATCTAAATTTAAACCGACTAATGATTAGTCACTTAGCACTAAAATTACGGTATTGAATAAATTTTATTATGAATTGCTAAATCAATTTAAGGGCGTTTTTCTTACCAAGGTGATGCGGATGAAATAAAGTAACAGAATTAAGTTAAATTTGGGGTTCTAGTAACGAATCTGCGGCACGGGAACCAAAGGTAGGGTGGGTCATGAGCCGATTTCCTCTCCAATCCATCTGAGAGTCGACGGGGATAATAAGGCGATTACAAACGATACCATTTCAGTTAACTTCTAATATCCGTGACTAGAGAACGTTCGAATGTTTTTTTTTCTTCGAGTCCGTATGGACCAATAGTAGTTTTTTTTTTATTATTCATTGAAATAGGGAGTCTGTTAACTTTATTATTGTTTTGGTGAACCGAATATAACTGGAAAAGGACCGAACCCCCCCTCTTGACTGATTAGCTAGCATTGATATGGCTCCCGCAGTCCTAATTCTGGTTATACTTAATGATAACTTAAGATATCTTGTCAGGTAACTTCGAGTTTTCAACAAGTGATATTCGCGTGGAATATTCGTGGGATACACAGCTGTTCATTACAACTCATGTATTTAAAAAATAAATTAAATTTCATAACAAAAAGGTAAACAAATTAAAAAAAATGTACTGCAGGATATCCTGAAACGTAATAAATTGTGACAAATTCAGATCGTTTTCGTAGTTAATTAATAGTTCTCCTCGAGAGAACTGCAAAAAGGGACGCTTTAAGTGACAACCGGCATCTGTGGCTAAGGAGTTCTGGGGGTGCTTTGTCTTCTTAAATTAACTAATTTAAGGAAATTGTTGCACACTTACATTTCTTGCTATTATTGGAAAATGTCAAAAGGTCATAAGTTTATTTTATGGCATTTTTAGCTTAAACTTTAATTTCGATTTTTTTTTATTATTAACTAAAAACAAATTTTAGTGCCTTCGATAAATATAAAGTTTAATATGCAAAACTTTAATTATAGAAAAGCTATTATGCCGTAATGTACTTGCGATATTTTGTATTATAGTCAGCAAACAAAATTATTATATAAAAGCGCAAATTTGAAATTTTGTACCTTTTGGTAACAAAATTTTAAAATATATTTGAAGCTATTTTAAGTTCAATATTTAAGACAAGATTAGTGGCTCATGCTCACGTACGTACTATCACGAACCAAAAATTACAATCATGCACAATATTTTTTTTTAATGGATAACATACTTTAATTTCTATATTTTTATATTTTATCAGGCTCGAGATCATAATTTAATGTTACTAACGAATAGTAAATACTAAATTTTTATTATTAAATGGAAAAAATTGTGATGATCAGCGCTAGAGGGAGTGCACACTTTCGACATGAGCGACCGGGTCATTTCTTTCCTGAAATAATATTTCTTTCTTTAAAATTAGGAAAATTTTCCCACAAAAACTGAATTTTTCCTCTATTTAAGAAAAATTTACTCAATTTTTTTTAATTTATCTAAAGCAATTTTAAGGAAAATTAGAATACTTTTACTTGAAAAAAAAATAACATGTTATTAAAATATAAAAATTAATCTGAACTAAGTTGCTTGAAAATTTCATCAGTTTCTAAAACCAAATTAATTTTTTTATTACATAGAAAAAAATGTATTACTTTTTAATTGCCTAAACTTATTTTTAGAAAACAATTTTTTAAAATTAGAAAGCGGTAGACTTAAAAACTGAATTAAGAAATAGCTTTCTAAAATTTAGTTAATTTTACTACTCGCGAAAAAAATGAACACACATTAAGTTTTTTAGTTTTTTCTTAGTTTAGATATATTTTTTGAAGGCGAATAAATTAAATTTTTTAAAACTAAGATGTTTTTCTTAATTTTTTATATTAAATAACACAGTGCAACACATAAATTGGTTCCTCTTTCGTACCCGGTTTTTTTTGAAGTGTATATCGAAACTAAAAAAAATCCGCAACGGACTTGGCCAGATTACATCGAAATTTTTTTTTATGGACACCCTAAGTTTTTGCACCCAAACATGATTTTTTTAAAAAAGGAAAATTTTTATGAAATCCATATATCATAAACCGTTCGGAATTTTGTTTTTATGTCTTTGGCAAAGTTGTAGATCCAAACCAAAGCAAAAAAATTCTCACATGGACCGACCCAAAAAAATTGCATCCACTGCATCAAAATTGCAAAAAATTGCGAAAAAATGCTATTTTTTTATGATTTTTTCATGATTTTGTCCTGAAATGGCTTAAATACTTGGAATTTAAGAAATCTTTCTTCAGCTAAATTATATCTAACAACAATATAAACAACTCTCTAGTACATGTCATCTTAATACGAACATTCCTTAACCCTAGAAAGCACATCTTTTTGCTCACACTTATTTTGCATAGCCAATGTTTGTCGTTTCGACAAAGAAAGACTATATAGGTTAATGCCGTTTTTATTGTTACTTGTTTTCAAATTTACTATATAAGCATTTTATTGTTGTAATGCTGATATGTTTTTGAAAAAATGAATATATTTATTTTATTAATAAAAAGTAATTATTTTATAACGCAATTAACAATTTCATAATTTTTTTTTTTTTATTTTTGTTTAAGTTTTTTTGTTTATTTATACAAATGCAAAACATGTATATTATTAACTGCCGATGATTTTATTCTGCTACGAAAAAAGTATAGTAACTTCTGGTAAAATGAGAACCACAATTACTTTCTTATCACGCTCTCATTTACCGAATTTTTGTTAATAAAAACGCTTTTTGATAAGATGGAGTCAAAGCGGGTTCGCGAGGTAACGTTTGTCGAACAGAACTAAAATAAGAAAATATATAATTTTAACAGAATAAATAAATAACATACCATTGCTACTCACGCCTGTTAAGGTTTAAATATTTTTGGTGGTGGTTCAAGGTCATGATCTGACTCTGCACTACTACAAGAAGAAAGAGGATCCAAAGGCACATCTCTAAATCCAGTGTCTCCTGGGTCTTCTATATCACCATCCTCACACAGGCACACCTTGTGGCTCCACCAACAAACCTCTGCAAGCATTGCGTCCAGCTTCTTGCCTTTGAATCTTTTTTCCATTGGCATTGTGACCTGGTGGAATCGCTCCCCTTGCTCATCTGATTCGGTGGGCAATTGTTTTAAAAAAACATCAATATGATGATGCAAAAAATGCAATTTCAGCGTCATCGATACATTTATATTTTCAAAATATTGCAGCATTGTTGCCACTAATTTCTTTGCTTTATCTGGCTCTGCTCGATCCTTTCCTAAAACATTCTGAATTACAGCTTTGAGAGCGTCCCATGCGTTTCGGAGATTAAAATTTACATTTGTAAGCACAGCTGTAAATGTATCGTTTTTCATTAACTTCCTGATATCTGGGCCGTTGACGACACCTGTTCAATGTAAACAAATTTATTACAAACGATTAAGATAGGTATAGATAAAGCGGGACCCGCGAAATCAGATATAAAAATAATTAAAATTACATAATTACCAGCTTTAATTTTTGCATCGCTGAGTTTCGGAAATATAGTTTTCAAGCAATCAAAAACTTCATCACTACTTCCAACAGCAGTTTTGATGAACTTTGAAGCGATTCCTAGTTTTATGTGGAGCGGCGGAAGTAATATATCACTAGTCTCCCTTATGAACGGCTCATTTTTCAGTTTAAGTTGTTTTACGTTTTCGGCATCTCTTGCACTCCAGTTTGTGCGCTTATACTGATTGCCCGGGTATCGTGAGTCCCAATCGCAAATAAAGCAAAAGAAGCTAGGGAAGCCACCTTTTGAAATTATTCCTGAAAGAAGAGCACTTGAGAAAGGATACTACTAAATACAAATAGAAAATAGTACCTTGCATTATGTTCACGACTTTTAAATCGCAACAAATTTTCCATTTGTGCTCCTCATATTTGATTTTCTCCAATATATTACCTAAAGTTTCATAGCATTCCTTCATATTAGTGCCATATGCTAATTGAATTGAAGGCTTGTTGTTAGTTTTATGGAGCAGCACAGCTTTTAAACTTGATACTGAGCCATCAATAAACAATCGCCAGTCATCAGCAGCATACGCCATTCCCAACTGATTTACTAATCCCTCGATGTCAATGCAGTGGGTAAACGTGTTCGCTGCATCGACGGTGTAAAATGTTTGGAACTCTGTTTGACGGCTCCGGTATGATGAGGCATTAACGGTATGCTCTGTAAGCTTTCGGCTCTTCAAAAATGTGGTTAGAAATTCTGCATTCCGCTGTGATAAGCCCATCTTAGCCACAACATAGTCCATTTCGTTTTGTACGAGCGGTTTTGGTCAATATCAGGCTCATAATCGGCATCTTGGAAATCTGATTGATTTGTGAAAGTCGTAGTGGATGACCGTGTGGACATAACATCCGGACTCAGGCATTGACACTGGGAGTATGCCTGTATAAGCGGCCACATATGTTTTGCATTTTAACATATGTTTATTTAACTTAGGGGAGTAATTAATACATGAGTAACACCGGGATTTGTCGTGTGAATTTGGGTCTTTTATCCACACCATTGGCTTCATGAAACTTAAATTTCTACCTCGTCGATGATACCAATCCAAAAGGCGGAAGTAACAAGTGCCACACACTGTATTTGGAGTGTAATCTTCACCGCTGGGATCAACCTCATCGAAATAAGATGCATAGGCTAGCTTAAATTCCGGAGTAGACCTTTTCCTTTGCACACTTGTAGGCACCATATGACCACAAACTAAACAAAAATAATCAATGTTTGGACACCGGCTATTTTCCATATTGCACAATAGTTGAATTGTAAAATTTTGCACAAAACACGGATATAATTAGACTTTTCACTTTCGAATACACTTGTTGAATGACAATGAAACGATACTTGAACTGTTATTTATACTGCGTGCTAGTCTGATTGTCAAGTGTGTTTTATCTTCGTGTTGCACATCACACCAATTTTAAAATCCTGTTTAGGAAGATGAGGTGTTGTAAAAACCCAGTTCCACCTAAAAACCGCAACACGAAGATAAAACACACATGACAATCACACCCACTCAGAAACATTTTTTAAGAAGTTTGGCTATTTCCATATTATCATGAAAAAATAGCATTTTTTCCCAATTTTTTGCAATTTTGATGCAGTGGATGCAATTTTTTTTGGGTCGGTCCATATGAGAATTTTTTTGCTTTGGTTTGGATCTACAACTTTGCCAAAGACATAAAAACAAAATTCCGAACGGTTTATGATATATGGATTCCATAAAAATTTTCCTTTTTTAAAAAAATCGTGTTTGGGTACAAAAACTTAGGGTGTCCATAAAAAAAATTCGATGTAATCTGGCCAAGTCCTTTGCAGGTTTTTTTTAGTTTCGATATATACTTCAAAAAAAAAAGGGTATGAAGGAGGAACCACACGATGACCTTAAAAATGCTGCACTGTGTAATTAAATTAATATCAAAAATGGTAAAAACTATTTAAATTAATTATTTTATTAATTTTTAATAACAAAAAAATAAAATGCATTCAGTTCACTTTGCATTCGATAAATAACAAAAAAAAAAAAAAAATAATATGTAATATAAAGGATACACTCAGAAAAAAAAGTTAGTAGAAAAATTAGTAAACGGTTTTCAATCCCACTTTACTATTTTTGTACTGATTTTTAGTAAAAAAATTATTATTTAGCAAATCTGTTTGCTATTTACATTTTACAAATTACAGAATTTTTACAGAATATCTACAAATTTTTGTTGCTAATTTCAGAAATCATTTTACAAATTTTTGAAAACCGATTTGCTAAAATTAGCAAAAAAAATTACTAAATTTCAAAATATTGAAGAAATATTATTTCTAATAATTTAAACTTATACATACAAACTTAAATTGCCCTAAAATGTTACATAGGATTAAAAAAGGGATCGGAAGTGAAGATACCGACTCATGTCTAAAAAGAGGACATCCACTTAAAATAGCACTAAAAAGGGGTTTTTAGAATCAGCCCTAAAAACAATTAAATTTAACCTTAAATGTAAAAAAAAAAAATGACTAAAATATTTTTCAAAACAGAAATTACCAAATTAAAACAAAATGATAAATTTGTTTATATTTTAACAATTTTTAAGATTTTTAAGCCCTTGATTTTTTTTTTAATTTTGTATAAAACATATTTTAAAAAATATAATCAAAATTTTTGATGCTCGATAAAAAAAATAAATCTAAAACTTTGTACTAATATTAATAGTATTTAGTAATTTTTTTTGCTGATTTTAGCAAACAGATTTTAAATTCCACTTTACAAAAAGTCTACTAAAATTTAGTAGCGGCTACTAATTTTTCTACTAATTTCATTGTACTACACGTCAGCAGACATGTGTTGCTAAGATTAGCAAAAAATACCGCTGGGCTAAAATTAGCAGAATATCCCGTAATAACAGCAACATTTTCAGTTGCCATTACAGACTTTTTTTGGTGAGTGTACAAGAAATTCATATTTAATTAATAAAAACTACAAAAAATAATCAAAACTAATAGGAACATTTTTTTGGTTGGATAATTAAGAATCAGTTAAATAAATTTTAAAGGAAAAAATCAGTCATTTTTTTTATAAGTGTTTTGCTTTGCCATCTTTAAAAGAGCTTTTTCTTTAAGATTTCTCAGCACTCTAATGTCACTTTGGTCTACCATCTCATTTTCAGCACATATCAAAACCTTATCCAAAGTTTCTACAGCTTCCTTGAATTTAATTGTAACTTCTGGCTGGAATATAATCGAATCATCATCATTATCGTCGGTATCATCCTGAATTTCAATTCTTCTTACTTCTGTGAAACTTTCTTCAGAAAGAGTAACATCGATCTGTAATTAAATTTTAATTAAATTCTCTAAAAACACTGAAACCTATTATAAAACAAACCTGAGAATTCAGCGCCTGAAGAAGAAGAACCGTACTATTTTCTAGCTGTCTTATTTCTGGAGGAGATATTCTCTCTCTTAAAACACTTAAGGGAATATTATCATCGGGATCATCTTGTTCTGAAACTAAATTTAAAATATTTTTCCAGCACTTGTTTAAAATTTGTTGAGAAATTCTTCTCCATGCTGAGTCCAAAAGATTAATTGCATCTTTTATAGTTAACATCTTAATAGAATCTAACGTTTCTGTTTTTTTTTCCAGCCATCAATGCCAAGAGACTGTTTCTATAATACAGTTTTGTTATTTTAAAAACATTCTGATCCATGGGCTGAATTAACGATGTGACATTAGGTGGCAAAAACATTGCAATTGGGATTCAGATGGATGTAAAGGAGCATTGTCTATTAACAGAAGGGCTTTAACTTTTAGTCAAGAACTCAGCCCCTTTTTAGTCAAGAACTCAGTAACCTAAAGCAAAAAATGATTACAAAGTTTTCAGTTTTTAATTTGTCATTTTAAATCTACCTCTTTTACAAAACATTGATGAAACCAGTCATAAAAAATTGTACATGTCAACCATGCTGACTTGGAAAATTTGTAATTCACTGGACAAGTAAATTTTTTGAAGCTTCGTGGATTTTTAGATTTTTCAATTACCAATTGTTTAAGTTTGTGTGCTCCCGACGCATTTGAACATTAAAGTTAATCGTTGTTTCTCCATCTTTGAGCCTGGAGCACTTTTCTCCTATGATGACACATATGTTTTATCCTGCAACTGCTTCCAATATAACCCGGATTCGTCAGCATTATAAAGCTAATCTTCACAAAGAGAGAAATGCTCCATTTTTGATCTTAACTTTTCCTTAAATGGGTCAACAAGTTGTGGCTGCGCAGAAAGCTTTTCTCCGGAAATTTTTAGAAGACGAACACCGAACCTTTGTTTAAATTTTTGGAGCCATCCGTCACTGGCGTTAAAGCCACGATCATTTTCTTTAATTTTATCGTGAATTTCTAAAGCTTTGGCTTTTAACATCAGTCCACTTATTGGAATTTTTTTATTTCGCATGCGAAGGAACCATTTATAAATACTTTTTTCCATTCTCCGGAGTTCGGAATCACGTAATGTTTTACGCTTTCCAGTGCCATAAAGTGTATTATTTACACGATTAGTAATTTATTTTTAATGGAAGAAACTGTTGCTTTTGCAACTCCATATTTTCTTGCCAAGTCACTAACACTAAAACCCTTTTGCAATAATTCGACAATATCAACTTATCTTTTAAAGTTAACACTATAGGTTTTTAAAGGCCTTTTTTCACTTCCACGAACTAAAATTTTTTAATCACTTGCAAGGTCTACGTAGCAATCTCAAAAAGAAACTTACAGGTCAACGCATACATAAACGAAAAAATGTTTAAACATAAGTAAACAAACCAATAACAATTAATTCGGTTATTTCCCAATTTAAAAACAGATCAAACAATAAATAAAAAAAGTGTTCACGTTTTAGAGCTTTCAGATTTTGTTCACGGTTTAGAATACTCTGTGGATTTGTTCACGTTTCCGAGACGTTCACGCTTTCGAGTGTTCACGTTTTCGCGAGTTCACTGTACTTATATAATCGTCGGTATTAATTCTTTTTGTTACATGAATTCATTTACATTTGAACTGCTTGTCAGCACATGAACAACTATTTATTTATTTTTAACTGCTTACTTTTTATATTTTTTTAAGGCAGCGGTTAAGCAGAAGTGTATAAATTATGTATGTTTATAATAAACATATTTAGAAATATGCCAAAAAAAAATGTACTGTTTCATTTTCAAGCTATGAATGCCGAATGATTTTTAATGCTTCTGGTGTAGAGTCGGGTACCTTAATTGCTAATTAGAGTGTCCCTCACTTGTCCTAAAACCGAAATTTAGGGTGGCCTTTAAAACTTGGATTTTTCAACTTTGTATGAATTTAACGCATTACTTCTGTTAACAGTTACAAACTCAATGTTTTTATTTGTTGGATAGTTAGTTTGGGTAGTAATATTCCATTTTCGGATATTGTTGCAATAATACACTGAGAGAAAAAAAATGGCAACAACAAAACTTGGAAGTAAAAAAATACTATTGCTAACATTTAATTGGGCTGAATATTATTTCTTACCATTTAACACAGTTGTTAAGGACTTGAAAATCTAAAATTCTGCGGTGATGCGTGACGATCGAATTTTTCGTTTATAAGAAAATTTGGAAAATGTTCAAAAAAAAGCGATAAAATTGAAAAAAATGCGTTCTTTTAACCTAAATTTACATATAACTTTTGAAGTAGGAATGTAATCTTCAAACACCACTGCATAATTTTAGATATTATAGTCATCCACAATTATGCTGATTTTTAGGGCAAAATCCTCAGCTCAATTTGTGCCGTATAGAAACATTAAAGCCTATTAAAATTAATTTTGTAATTTTTTCCTATTTTTAGCCCGATCAGGGCGGGAGTGGGGGCAAATGAAAGGGCTAATTACGACGATTATTCCGTCCATAGGACCCAAGGACGTACCTCCCGTAGGGGACCGGAAATTGATTCACGAGATTAGGCGAAGTCAAAGGGTTTATAGGGGTCAATCGACAGGTCTACCGGAGCCGAAACTTTCCCTAGAACTTTCCAAGGAGATACCTTCAGGGGGTTCCCCCAAAAAACGTAGTGGAAGATATTGGGTACCTAAATGTACCCTCTTATAGCTCTTTTCTTTCCCATTCGGTTATTTTTCAACCAATTTTCAAAATTTTTGTTGGAAAGCTATTCAAATTACCTTTCTAATTGCTGAATATAGTAAGTACAAGTTATTGCCGCTGGATGGCGCAAATTTCATTTTTATTGAAAAATGCATCACAACACCCTGTATTTACAAATATTATGAGTTCATATGTTCAGCAAAAATACTTGCCAAAATATTTTGTACAAAGTTTCTAAAATTTAAAGGTCAAAATCTAGATTTTTTTCAATAATCTAAACATAACGGTAATTTTGTAAATAACGGAATTCTGAAAAAGTCGCAGAACAAAATTTTCTGCTAAAGCCCTAAAGAACCATTTTCAACAATAAAAAAGATATTTTTCGCAAAAAGTCGATTGCTAAACATATTGTTACAAAAACGAGTTTTGACACCGAATTATTTGCAGTAGACCCCAACTCTACTACTCTTATTATATAAATAGTAGTAATGAACACCGATTACTTAGATTTTACTGGGTATGCTTAAGATATTGACAAATGTAAGTGTGTGCATTAATACAATGTTTTAATAAAAAAGTTTGTTGCCAAAAGATACGTATGAAACTCAATTAAAACTCAACAAGGTAACAAAACCCAAGTTTATCATGATATTCCCCCCTCCCCCCACCCATCATTGCTGTGCAAATAGTAACTTACTTGATTTTCTTGAAATTATATCACCACAATCACAAGGGCCACTTGTAGCATGTTTTATCATGGTTGCATGATTAGAATGTGTGTGTTGATGCTGCTGATGAAGAGTCCCAATATTATTCTTTTGTACATTCAAATGTGTGGTTTTCTTTTGTCGCTTCATTGAAGTATTACTTGTACAATATGATGAAACTTTGTGTTGTCCTGTTGCTGCAGCTGTCGTTGTTGTTGTAGCAGTAGTCCTTATTGATCCTTCTCCATTTGCATTTACATTAACAGAACATGTTGATGAGGGTGATGATATCGTACGATGCAGGGGTAAATGTTGAGTTTTTCTATAAAAATATACAATTTAAAATTATACTCTTTAGTATATTTGCATATTACACAGTGCGACAAAATATTTATCTCTGTTAGCAGAGCAACTATTTTGAATGACCTCCTTAAAAATGGAATTCGATTTACTTTTTAATCGAATTTATTTTTTTTTTAAATTCACGAGTATTTATTCTCTGGAATTCTTTCGATCGAATTCACATTTAAGAAATTTTTCTCATTTGAATATACCAATTATTGAATTCAATAATTAGTAATTCATTCGATTACTTGTTCGATTTAAAATTTGGGAATTTCAATTTTCACTTAATCGATTTACAAATTTTGGGGTTTACTGTTCATTCGATTTGATTTTGTTTTGTGATTGAGCGATTTAGGAATGACATGACAAAAAAATTTTAAAAATTTTTAACTACGTTGTTTTATTACAGCAATTTTAACGATTACTAACAAATACAAGAAGAAAACAACAAAAAGTATTTATTAAATTTACAGTTAAAAATTATAAATTTGTTAAATTAAATCGCCAATAGTTAAAAAATCACCAAAATTTAAATAAAAAAATTGTAAAAAATAACAAAAAAAACATAAAGAATTACCGCGAGTTCTCGTGGTAAACGCGATCTAAAATGTTGCCAAGTAACTTAAGACAAAGTTTTTCTTCAATTAATTTTTGTTTTTTTCGATATTAACGTTTTTTTTAATTTTGGGAATTTTTTTATTTAAATTTATACATTTTTTCGAATTTTTTAAATTTTAAAGACTTTTCAAATTTTGAAATTTTTCTCAATTTGATCGTTTTTTTTTTTAATTTTTGCAATTCTTTATTTTGGGGATTCTTTTATTTCGCCGATTTTTCTAGCAATGTTTTCGATTTTGGTGATTTTTTTTTAATATTTTTTATTGTTTGATTTTTATAACTTCATGTTTTCTGTACTTTAATTTCCTTTAATTAAAACTAATAACTTAGTTTTTTATTTTCTTAATTTTAAAAGTGAATCAAGAAAGCCGAATCTCATTGCCAAATTACTCAATCGAATGAACAGTAAATCACAAATTTGCAAATCGATTGAATTCAGTAATTGATAAATCGAATAGTCTTTTAAAATTAAATCGCTTGAGACCAACTAAGAATTCATTCCAATTCAAAAATTTTGGTTTATACTTCAATCATTCCATTGTCAATCAGAATTGTAAATCCAATGAAGGATTAAATTTCTTTAGAAACTATACCTGTTTGGCGCGATTGAGTACATAATTTTGTACCTTTTTACTCTCAGAAAAATTTTTAAACTAAAATTAAGTTTACACCTTACTAAAATGAATTTTTTCCTTAAAATAAAAAAAATTGCATTAAAATAATGCAAACTTATTTAATTTTGTAAAACTTCGTGATCTGAATAGATATTTTGCCGAATCGAAATGCATGTATCAGACCAGCTTAAACTGGTGTATTTGAAACCTCGTTATAAATAAACAAAAATTATTTAAATTTAGTTTCCTTTTTTTAAATGTTAAAAAATTTATTTATTTTTATTAAAAAATCTTAATTTAGAAACTAATTTATAAATTTACAAAATAAAATTGTAGGAAAGGACAAAATTTAAAAAGGGAACTTACTTAAATTGAGTTTAAATATTTCAACTTATTTCAAGCAAAAATAAATTATATTTAAATTTTGTACCATTACCCTAACGCCCCAAATGACGAATTAATTGACACGATTTTTACATCACGTTAATCTTGCAAAACAAGCATTGCAGAGAACAAAGGTGTTTTAGTTGAAGTATCACCCTATCTCGAAAACTAAATGAGTTAATTGAATACGGATAAAGGTTGTGACCAGAGAACTGCAAAATCAACTTTTTTCTTGATTTATTCATACACATAAATTCTTGTTCACATTTAATAATTCAACAAAATTCACTGTAGAATAAAATCAGCAACATGTTACTGAACGCGTAATTGGGATCAGTGTGAATCATCTGTCGATTAAGTTTTATGCAAATGTACTCACTCAACAAAAAATCAGCGTTGAAAAAATCAGAAAAAACAACAAACAACGCGTATGATTGTAATCATAATCAAAACAAAATAAAAACACATTTCAAATGTACATTAGGGTGGGACTTAAATCCGCTTTCTTAGAATTTTTATTTGTAATACAATACTAAAAATATTCTTCTTTGTGAAATAAAAATATTTTTTTGAAAAAAAAATTTAGGTCGATAAATCAGGCTTGCCAAATCCGGAAAAATTTAAATATTGTCTAATTTTTTTTTTCATCTATTTTGATTAGAAAATAAGCCAATATTTAACTTTAACCGGATTGGGAGTGCGTGAGATATCGACCTAAATTAAAAAAAAAAACTCACAAAAAACAATATTTTTGGTATTTTTTATTTTTTTTATTCATTAATCATATAATTACAAATTATATCCTAATACCCTTACCGAGCACTAGCAACAAAGGCCTTCGGCTCGTTGTAGCGAAAAGAGACCAGAGCCTCTGGTGGGAATTGAACCCACGACCCCCGCACTGATAAGCTAGCACGCTACCAACTAGCCTACCGGGGCTCTCGATTTTTGGTATTACTAATAAAAATTCTAAAACAACGGATTTAAGACCCACCCTAATTTATGAAATGTGTTTCTACAAAACCACCCCCTTTTTATAGATAAGAAACTATTTTGTTTTAATTATGAACACACTCATACGCTTTATTTATTGCTTTTTCTGATTTATTCTTCATCAAAATAATTATTGTTGGCTCGAATGAACAGAATAAAATCAATGGTATAAAAACGAACGATGATTATAAATCAGTGACAACAATTTGCACGTCGTTTAATTGATTTAAAATCATCAACAAATATGTGTGTTGGAGTGTATTTAACGTTTGAACGCAAACACATATTTATTCTTGTGTTGATTGCGTATAAACGTTTTGCAATCATCATTTGCAGTTCTCTGGTTGTGATCCAAGGAAGTCATAATCTGCGAACAAAATTAATACCGGTTACAAATTTCGATTAAATTGACTAGATTTTTGAATTGTGAGTATCTCGAAAACTTAACAATGTAGATAGAATAAGCTCTTATTTGTAATACGCCTGCATTCCGAGAACTAAATAAAATTAATTAAAAAGGACATTTTTTTAAGATTTTTTCATTTAGGTAATTTTTGTTCTTCTAATCTTAAAAATGTTTTTTTTTTTCAATTTTTACTGTTAGTTATTGTTTAATTAAAGAGGTTTTTCAAATATATTATTTTATTCCATTTCTAGCGATTGTTTAAATTTTATAAAATTTTGGCATTTTCTCTAATTAGCGTGGTTATTTGTAATATTATTTTTTTTTAAATCAGCAAAAAAAAATGATTTTTATTAAAAAAAAAATGTTGAATTTTTTAAATCTACAATAGCTATTTTTTAGTAAAAGTATACAATAGTCTCTTGAATATCAACAACAGATATCACTCTATTCTTTAGATTTTTAACAAAAATCACACAAAAAATTGCGTTATTAAAATTATTTCCTCATTTGACGAATTTGTGTTTAATTACATTAATTATGCCTGGAGGCGGTCTTGCCGGTAAGACGGTTAAGAGTACATACTTACATTTTTTGCATAGTTAATGTCCTTCGTGCTGTTGCAAATTTCCATACTGTATAACCGGTGAATGTATTTAATATGGCAATTGTTGTAAAGGGTACCGCAAACACAACAACTGTATCCCAATAGTTTAGTAGCGTTATATAGTCCTGTAATATAAAACACAAGGAGAGAGAGAGAGAGAGATATAAATATATACAATATGTTTGTTAGGATACAAAACACATTCGACCAGCGATGCCAACTTTTTGAAAAAAAAAGCGACGACCGAGCAGTTAAAAAGGGCTAAATTAAAAAATTTACCAGTTATTGTGTTTTTCAGTTCATTTTATTTAAAAATTCATACTTTTAAGATATCGATCTTACGTTTTAATGTATAAAATACATTAAAAAAAATTTAATTGAAATTTTTAAATTGAAAATATAGAATTTAAAAGAAATCGCTAAAATATTCGTTTTCCAACAAAATCGAATTTTCTTCTTCATTTTTGGGCCATAAAATTGTCTTTATATAATCTTGGACTTTTCCTCAATTTAGTCTGATTTAATTTTTGCAGAAATACTTAACTGTATTATTTGGATTAAACAATTTCGCTTGGTAATCGAATTGGGCGTTTTGAACACAAACGATAAAAATTTTTTGTGCAACCTCAATGCCTCGTCTGATTTGTTTCCCACGCTTTTCTATATTTTTGGTTGTAACGACCCACTTTTAATAAAACATAAATTTAAAGGGAATTTCTGTAAAAATAGTTTTTTACAAGTTGCTGTGAAAAAAATGTATAAGTTACACTAGAAATTTATGAAAACTAAAAAAAAATTCAAAAGATTGGCAAAAACATTATGTAAAGTACCAAAAAAAAGTTGCCATGTTATGGACAAAACTAACAAATGACTCAAAAAAAGCTAAAAGAGCTATGTTAGCCCTTAAAAAAATAAAAGGGCTAAATGAAAAAAGTACGCGTTGAAAGCAATCAAAATGGGCTGAATATAGCCCGAAAAGGGCTAACTTGGCATCGCTGCATTCGACCAATAAAAAAAATAATAAATTAAATCGTTTTACATTATGAGAAAACGAAGTAAGAAAACAATTTGTAAAATCATATTTTTTTTAATATTTTTTTCATTAGAATTTTTTTGTTTGCACATGATTTATTTATTTATTTCATAAAGTCTAAAGAACAATATTCCTTAGAAATTATAAATACATGAAATTTTAAATAAAAATTAATTTATTTATATTTTTTTTTCTTTATTCGATCTTTAATATTATATTATTCTTTTTAAATCGAGTTTAAGATCTTTTTATAAAAATAATGATTATTTATTATTTTCTTCCAATATTTCGTCTCCACATTGGGTGACTTCTTCAGGGAAATAATATAAAATTATATTATTTCCCATTACTTTAGAGGTGATAATGTAAGGCGTTACTTATATGGTTACGAGAAGGGAAAAAGTAATGTGTCTAAAAATAGATTTTTAAAAAGAGGAATTTTTATTTAAAAAAAAAATATTACAAATATTTTATTTAAAATATTTGTAATTAAAAATAATCTGGTCAAGATGGGAATCGAACCAGGGAAATCTGGTTGCCAGCCAAGAACTCTAGCCACTGAGCTATCGACGCATAAAGTATTTGATTGCTTTAAACTTAAAGGAATTGTTGCGCTTTGTTGTTTCGCTAGTGTTATGAAAACAAACATACATTACCCTTTTGCTTACAAAAAAACACAAAGTAATGTATATAAAAATAGATTTTCAAAAATATTTGAATTATTACTTTACATTTATAAATCATATATTACGTAATCAATAATGAGTAACTTATTACTTTATGCTTGCAAATAATGAAAAAGATAACGAGCTATCATTACAAGGTAACGCATGAGAATATCTCACCCATTACCAAAGTTTTAAGTATGACTATATGATCTAAAATCCTACCAATACTATTCATTTACAAAATAATAGATCAACAATACATAAAAACTCCAAATATTACAATATTTTGGGGGTTATTGTTGGTAATAAAAAAAATGTCTTTAGTTAAAAAACCGAATTTTACGAATTTTAGTATACATGTTTGTTATATTTATTAAAAATAATTTGATAAGTTTCAATGCAACCGATCAACTTTTAAACGTTTTATAACATTTTTGTAAAAAGGATATATGTTAGGAAAGCAAGTCCTTGCTCCGATTGAAAAGATAATTGGCAGGCACGTTAATAACTTTGTTTAAATAACATTATCAATTTTCGTTATGTTCTGAGTTTGAATGTTATTATATGGAAGGTAGGCGTGTCCTTGCACCAATTTTCCTAAAATTTCGTTTGTCTTCTAATTAACTCAAACTTAAATCGAGTACCAAATTTCAGTAAGCTGCGATAACTCCTTCTATTTTTGTTCTCTGGTTATATGGGAACAAAGCACTGTGTGGCACGCCGCGGTCACAGACGATCTATGAAGTGGTTAACGATTTTACACGCAAAAATATCGTTGCCTAAAACTAGAAACATATCAAATATATACGTGGCTACCGAATTTCGCTTGGAAACTGTCAAATTTTTTTTCTGTGTGTAGACATGGTTTTCGCAATAATTATTTGTAAACTTGATGCGTTTTACCATGTTATCAAGTTACATTTTTTTTTTGGTATGAAGTATAACAGTTTTCACATGAAATCCAAACAACTTACTATGCT
Organism: Eustalomyia histrio; assembly: GCA_949748255.1. Taxonomy (NCBI): domain Eukaryota; kingdom Metazoa; phylum Arthropoda; class Insecta; order Diptera; family Anthomyiidae; genus Eustalomyia; species Eustalomyia histrio. The sequence continues at coordinate 51,957,461 of OX456524.1, forward strand.
TTAGGAAAAAATAACAAACATTGTTTTAAAGATTCTTGTAGACGCAAAAAGTATATAATTAATTATCGAAGTATTTCCTTACAAAAGAAATAAGTTAACGTATTTTGAAATAAGAAAGAATAGAATGAGACAAATACTAAAAAGCGAGTTGAGAAAAAAAAATTGATAAATCTACATGTATTTTTTAAAAAATTAATTTGCAGAAATTACTTTGAAGTCATATTTAAGTACATTGATAATTATACACTTTTTATTATTGCATATAAGGTATTGACGGAATTTTTGTAAAAGAAAACTTTCGAATTTAAAATATTGTATATTTAGAATTTCTTTGATCTCTTTAACTAATTAACTGTATCGTCAAGGTTAGGAAGTGATACCTGGGTTAGGAAGTCATACCTGCGTTATTTATTCATATTAACAATTCTATCAGACCTACGCTCACGTTTGTGGGATTAAACTTTTCCTTGGAAAATTTTTTTAATACCAGACATGGGGAATTCGTAAATATTCTGTAGCAAAAAAATTTACTAAATAATAATTTTTTTACTAAAAATCAGTACAAAAATAGTAAAGTAGGATTGAAAACCGTTTACGAATTTTTTTACTAACTTTTTATTTCTGAGTGTAATCTAATGAAAAAGTTTTTTACTAACTTTTTTTTTCTGAGTGTAGTCTAATGAAAAAGTCCAACTGATCATCGATTTTTCATAGCACCAATCATTAAAATCATTATTGATTGACCGAAGTTTGCAAAGTTTACTACATCTTCTTCAGCTCTTATTTTGCTGTGGTTTTATAAAATTCAACAAAATGTCTATGCATACGGCTGATAGGGTTTACGTAAAAATAAGACTTTTTAATAAATTTTTTCCAACTCTATGTGACAATTATTCATTAGAAGTAGATTTTGTGGATCGGACTGCTCTGGTGTTTTAAAACTTGACATTACTCATTTTAGTTTAGTTCGCACAAAAATATATGTTCCATCTTCAAAATTTATTTTTCTAATCAAAAGTTGTAAAATTTGTCTGACCGCTTATTTTAAAATTATTTTTCGTTATGATACCAAGTGAAAGAACAAGTCGTCTCGTCATTCGGCCAAAACTTCTTTTCAAATAAATAATTTTGCAATATTGCTCAATTTTGCAATATTGCCCAATGTTGTCATTTTCGTTCGCGGAAGTATTAAACTGACTGATATTCAATTTTTCAAACAGCAAAAATTTAACAGTGATTGAAAAAGACACCTATATTTGGACCACCCCGTTATGTGTTTTTTAAATAAAAATATTTGTTACTTAATATGAAACATTATGGATCCCGGAAAATTTGAAATTGAATCCCACTTTCCCGGGAAATGAGAAAGTCTGAGAAAAACAAATTCTAATTGTAAAAATATTTTATTCATACGGTGTGTGTGTCAAACGGTAGCAAAGTGGCATGGTAACAAATATTTTTTCTATGGCGTAAAAGTTTAAAATTTTTAAGTGTGAAAAAAAAAATCGAATTTATTTATTTGTTTTGTTTTCATTTTGCTTTAAGAAGCTTTCAAATTTTAAAACTTCAAAAATTTCTATGGGCTGATAAAATTTTATTCACCTCAAAACTGTCAAAAATTTGTCAAGAAAAATACTTTGCTACCATTTAACACACAGCCATAGTTCATATTTTTGCTCCTAAAAAAACATTTGCTTATGTTAAGAAAACATCTTAAATGATAATGTTGATTAATTAGTCTTCGTACAACCAATACCAATATAATTAAAAGTTACATCACAGTTTTAGTAGAATTTTTGTAACAAATATTTACTTAAAGCAATAGAAAAAACAAATTAATTAATTGTTGTTTTTTTTCCCAAAATTGACCTGAGTAAACAATCAAATAGTATAATATTTACTTTTTAAATGATTGTTTTAAAGAAAATTGAATTGTAATTTAAAATAATTCTGCGAACATTGGGTTTCATACTGGAGGTTTTAAAATTAAACATTAATTAAAATTATTGTTGTTTTATATATAATATGTTCTTTTTTGTTTGTTTATTAGTTGACTTAAAACACAAAAGTAAAATAATAATTAATTTATGTTGAAAATTTATCTAAGGCAAATGTAAGTAAAAAATTTAATATTAACCGCAGAAGGATTTTTTTTTTTTGATACCAGGCATTGGGAATGAAAAGTACTTCCATTTTCTTAATTACAGGGCAGTTACTCAAGTACATTAATTACATGTAATTGAAGCAATTGTATGATATTTAAGAACACAAAAATATTGATTATGCCCCATGTCTGGTGTCAAAAAATATCAAAATTTCCAAGGAAACTTTTAATCCCACAAATGTAAGTGTAGGTCGGATAGAATAATTATTATAAACAAATTACACAAGTGAATAATTGCCAAATGTAATTGAGATCGGCCAGGTCTGGTATTTACAAGGTGGCGCAAAAGTAATCCTCCTATCAGAAAATGCTATAAATTTTGCGATTGGCGATTGAGCAATAATGAAGATGATTTTTCCTCAAAAATAATCATGAGTGATGAGGCCCATTTCCATCTTAGCGGGTACGTAAATAAGCAAAATTTACGCTTCTGGGGCACCGAAAATCCGCGTGTAACCCACGAAGAGCCATTACACCCGCTCAAAGTCACTGTATGGTGTGCTGTTTTCGCTGGAGGAGTCATCGGACCTTTTTTCTTCGAAGACGTCGCGGGCCAAACGGTTACTGTGAATGGTGAGCGCTACAGAGCAATGATCAACGAGTTCTTTTTGCCGCAACTTGATGAATTGGGATTGGAAAACATGTGGTTCCAACAGGACGGTGCAACGCCACACACTGCACGTGCCACAACCGATATGCTGAAGGATGCATTTCCCGGGCGCCTAATCTCCCGTTTTGGCGATTTGCACTGGCCAGCAAGATCGCCTGATTTGACCGCTCCAGACTTCTTTTTGTGGGGCTTTTTGAAGTCGCGGGTTTATGTCAACAAGCCTCAGACTCTTGCAGCTCTTAAAGACAATATCCGTCAAGAATGTGAGGACCTATCGCCGGAAGTTTTGGCCAAAGTGATGGAAAATGCCATAAAAAGGGCTCAAAAGACAATCAACTGTGGCGGCGGCCATTTACATGACATCATATTCTCGACTTGATGTAAAAAAAAATTAAAAGACCAAATAAAAATAATCCATAAGAAGAATCAAAGTTTTTCATTTTTTTTTAAATTACAGCCAAAAAACATCGGAAGGTTATTTTTGCGCCACCCTGTACACATCGAACCGTAGGCATCTGGTTTAACTTTTGGACCAAAAATCTCGCCTCCCATTTTGAAGAAATCAAAGAATATTTGGACCTAGTCCCCATATAAACCCAGCTTCCCGGTATTTGCTTTAATGAAATTTTAATCAAACTGCATGTCGCAAATATAAAGATATTTGATGAAATTTACTACATAAGATTATATTTGCTCCAGGGCGAAACTCATTATATTTGTTTAGAATCAGTTAATATTCAGACTAACCTCTCTCATAGAAGGTTCCTATCTGAATTGGACTTAAATGATATTAATTAAATTAACTTTCAATATCCATAAAAACCATGGTTGGCAAGCAATACCTTTTCATTATAACGGTAGTTGTCTATCACGCTCTGATCAATACCGATACGAAAATTTTAAAACTGCGGTTGCAATAGTGACATGTGTCTTCAAATATCACGAGGTTTATTTCATAATATTACCTGTTAAATTTTGTTATATTTGCAAAATACCGTTATAAATCGGTGTTTCGGTAGTTTAGCGTTATTATAACGGTAGTTTAAGATATTTCAAAATTTAACCGATAAAATAGCGCAATAAACACGGTTATACAAAAAGACACTTGCCTTTATTGGAATGACCATTTTAAAATTTTTATATCGGTCTTAAAGTAGCTGTGGTAGCCAACTACCGGTATTATGAAAAGGTATTGAATGCCAACCATGATAAAAACAAATGATATTTTCTTTAACTGTCAACTAGAGTCACAAATTATACATGGCTCTTTCTCTTTTAGTAACGAGGGCAGAACAATAAGACCGTGACTTTTCGAACTTCCCTCGTAGTTATATGAAATGCAATACTGCTCCCATCAAGTACCACCTGTTAATAGACTACTGTAAAATTTTGAGCAAGTTTCGTCATTTACTTTGCGTTTAAAAGGTGTTCAAAACATACAACCTCGTGGATTTTTTTATAAATTGAAAAAAAGGAATTTTCGAGTGCTCATTAAACATTATTTTTTGCGAAAAAAAACCGTCAATCAAATCAAGAAAAGGCTTGATAAATACTATGGGAACTCTGCACTATCGATTTCAATGGTAAAAAAGTTGTTTACTGACCTTCGTTCTGGTCGCACAATTAGAAATGATGCTGAACGTTCTGGACGGCCAATTGAGGTCGATACACCCGAAAATGTCGAAAATGGTGTTGGAAGATCGAAGAGTAAAAGTGCGTGAGATTGTTGATGCCATAGGCATTTCATATGGCAGTGTGGTTTCGATTTAAAATGATCAGTTGAATTTAAGAAAGCTGTCTGCAAGATGGGTGCCGCGTTTGCTCTCAATTGACCATAATGCACGGTTGCACACGTGTGTAGTCTCAATGGCAAAATTCCAAGTGACTATTTCCTATTTCCAAACCTAAAGAAATGGCTCGGTGGAAAGATATTTAGCTCCAACAATGAAATTATTGATAAAAAAAAGTTACTAAATATAATTAATATTAGTACAAAATTTCAAATGTATTTTTTCATCGAGCATCAAAATTTTTTTATTTTACTTACATATATTTTTCTATAAATATTTTAGACAAAATTAAAAAATCAAAGGTTTAAAAATTGTAAAAACATAAAATAATTTATCATATCAGTTTAATTTGGTAATTTCTGTTTTGAAAAATATTTTAGTCGATTTTTTACTTTTAAGGTAAAATTTTAATTGTTTTTAGGGCTGATATTTTGAACTAAAAAAATGTTTAGTGTTATTTTAAGTGGATGTCATATTTTTAGACATGAGTCGGTATCTTAGCTTCTGATCCCTTTTGTTAATCTATGTAACATTTTAAGGCAATTTAAGTCTATATGTATAAGTTTTAATTATAAGAAATAACATTTCCTTCATTATCCACTTTTTTAAAATTAGTAATTAGTAATTTTAGCAAATCGGTTTTCAAAAATTTGTAAAATGATATCTGAACTTAGCAACAAATGTAAATACTCTGTAATTTTTAAAATCTAAATAACAAACAAATTTACTACAATAATATTTTTTTTTACTAAAAATCAGTACAAAAATAGTAAAGTGGCATTGAAAACCGTTTACAAATTTTTCTACAAACTTTTTTTTTCTGAGTGTATAATTTATGAAATAAAATGAATTAATGAAGCTCTGCATTAAAAACAAGACGTCATTAATTTAGCAGAAATAGCTAAATTAAAAATTAAATTGTTTTATCAATAAATTTTCAAATCTGAAGCCAAATCCCCAGGCAACACTGATGTGTTTACACTCTGATGCATACAAACACTACATAGATTGTTGTTTTTGTTAAATTAAACAATGAGTGTGGTTCTCTATCTTAAAAAAAAAAGTTATGACTCTTTTATTAATACGCATAATATTAAAAATATTTTTAATAAGCATTTTTTTGTTTAGGAATTTGAGAATTTAAATAACTGTTATAAAAGTTAAGATATAAATAATATGACATTTTAATGTTTAAAGTTTATTGTAAACTAGAATATTTTTTACACCAAATTCACTATCAATTAAAAATTTAATTAATATGATTAAACTTTTAAATGGTAATAATTTTTTCTGTGTAACAGTAAAAAGCCTTCAAAAATGCCTTTCCACACTTGTGTTGGATTTCTTTAGCTTAAACACCTTAAAAAACGAAAAAATGCCAAAAAGGTGTTCGTTCAACTTTTCGTGAAAGGTCGATCGTATATATTATTTGTCTATCCCGTATCTAAATTGCATCAGAATCGGAATGCATCATTTTCACAATCTCCTGTTAGCTACTAAGTGGGATTTAAATGGACACATTTGCTGTTGTTTCCCATTTAAAATTTAAACTCAACTGTTCGTTGAATTCTGTAATTTTAAAACAAATGTACAGATAAGATTTTAAATAAACTACATTCAGTTCTCAGGAAAAATTTAGTAATAGCAGCTCATTGCTTTTTGCATTACCAATAATGACCTACCATTGCCCACTGCATTACTTTTCAGAGAGAAAATAATGAGTTATTAATAATGTGTTATACAGCCATTAATATTTAATGTCAGCTCCTTGCTTACTACTTTACTTTCAATGTGAAAATAATGAGTTATTAATAATGTGTTATACAGCCATAAATATTTTATGTCAGCTCCTTGCTTACTACATTACTTTCAATGTGAAAATAATGATTTACTAATAATGTGTTTTCCTAACTACTCATTTTTGGCAGTTAAAATTTATTTTTGGTTTTGTAATTTAATTTTTTTTTCAAATTATCAAAAATCAATTCAAATTAAAAGCAAATAAAAAATTAATAGAAAAAATTTGAAACATAATAAAAAATAGATTTTTGATTTTAAAGATTTATGTTTTTTAATGATTTTGATTTAAAAATGGGATTTTTTCAAAACCATTTTAAATTGGAATTTTGAATGAATTAATCTGAAAGTTAATATGTACATATGTTGTACATATGTTGTACTTAAGTTTCTTTTTATCATTATAAATATAATTCTTTTAGTTTTCTTCGATCTTCTTGATTTGTGTAATATTTTTTTATTTATAAAGAATTATAAATATTTATTTATCCCAATATTTTGTCACCACATAGGTTTTTTCGATTTTTTAACTATATTTGTAACTACTTATAAAGAAAACGACTATCCCTACTTACCTGAATTTTCTTTATTTTTTGTAAACAAATACAATTTGAACATTTGGGGTCGCCTTTGTACGAAAGCTGTTTTCGTATATGGACTTCGTGCGAAAGCAAAATAGAGCAATTATATTGCTTGCTCTACTCTTACTACCTTTACTTTCAAACACATAATTCATTTATTAGCTTATGTTGTTTTTAATATTTTTTAAATATTTTTAATACAAATATTTTTGTTTACATTTAAAAGAGAAAAGCTAATAATTTCTAAGACTTGTCAGCATTTTTATACATTCTTAATTTTTAAGTAGCTATATCTACAACTACTTAGCAAGTCTATATCTACTTGTATTTGTATGAAATATTTATATAAAATTCGAACCTAATATATTATATATTTATACATCATTACACCATTTCCAATTTATTATCAGAAACTATTAATTATTTGCAGAAATTATCAATTTAGTTTTAAAAAATAACAATTTAAGAAATTTTCAATTTAATTTCACATATATTAATTTAATTTAAGTTATTATTATATTAATTCCTTAAATAAAATTCTTAATATCTGAAATAAAATAATTAGTTTCTGAAAATAGTTGGTACTTTCTGAAATTTAATTGGAAATGTTGTAGTTATTCATTTCCTTTCTTCGTATCAGCTCTGTAACGACTTATAAACTCATTATATGTAGCCACTCTTTCAGTACCTATTGATAATGCGTTATTATAACGTATTGTTATGCCTTTTACTAGTTATTTTAACCTTACCTTTAACTAGTTGTTTTACTTCCTACTCGTAAGGTTGTAGGTAATTGGCTACCTCCAATGACATCTCTATGTTAAAATAATGAACTTAGCAGGCAAACTTCAACCAGTTACTGCTCGTTCTTAAACCCATTATTTGGCAAGGTCTTTTTTTGTTGGCTTAGTTTAAAAATACTTTGAGTGTATCGATTTTGGTCTTGTCATAGCAGACAAATAACGTAATTTTAAAACTGACATGGTATTTAAGCTTGTAATTTTTATTTTTATATTTACTGAATAATAAATTCCTGTAATATCAGATAAACAAATATTTTTTTTTTCGAATTACATGACATTTTGACTAGCAAACATTTTTTTTGACATGATGAACAGGTGGCATTTACAATTAAATATAAACACTTTTTATTTGTATTATTCTTTCCTCTTTTACTTTTATCTTTCTACTAATTTCTTAAGGTTTTTTTTTTAAAACATTAACCCTTAATATACAAAAAGAAAGAAAGGCCGATTTTATAGTTAACACAATTTTTTTATAATCAAATTGTCATTCCCTTTATAACGCATCCAAAGTATAGTTCTGAAATCGTATAAAGCCTATATATATGGACCTATTTCAGATATCTAATTCAGGTATCTAGTAAAGAGGGTACTCTTTTACACTATGCTTTGAAACATAAAATAATACCTTCTAAATATTGTGATGCATGATGACTTATTGTATTGTGTTATAAATATAATTATAAGGAGAATGATTTTAAAATATTTTAAAAATTTTAACAATTACCTTAATCTTTTTTTATTATTATTACAGCAGTGCTTTTCTATTGATTTTATTATTTCTTCTCGAAAAGTATCCAGTGTTTTCCTTTTTTATTTTATTACAAAATTTTCTAATAAAGGGTGTCCCAAGAAGAACGCAATTTGTAAATTTTAAATAAAACACAGATATTTAAAAAAAAATCGTGAAACTTTATTATATCGTAAAGTAGACAGAATGAGGTTATGTATGGAACAATATATCGTGCAGATGGCCGCCGCGGCTTTGCTGGCATGCACGCGATCTTTTAATGAAATTTTCAATGACCGTTTTGCATGAATGCTGCGGTATTTCATTAATGCAGCGTCCAATTTCCTCTTTTAAGGCTTGAGTCGTCGTCGGCTTATTCGCGTAAACCATCGACTTCAAAAAACCCCAAAGAAAAAAATCTAATGGTGTTAAATCGCACGATCTAGGCGGCCAATTCTGATCTCCAAAACGCGAAATAACACTACCGGGAAATGACTGATGCAGCAATTGAATTGTTTCTCTGGCTGTATGACATGTGGCGCCGTCTTGTTGGAACCACATGCCCTCCACATTCATTTCTTCAATTCTAGGCAAGAAAAAACTGGTTATCATTTCACGATACCGAACACCATTGACTGTTTGCGCTTGACCTGCCTCATTTTCATAAAAAAGGTCCAATGATTCCTCCAGCCCAAAAACCACACCACACAGTGACACGTTGAGGATGCATTTGCTTCTCGTGAATCACTCGCTGTCCATGGTCAGCTGGCTTCAGTTCCTGAGTCAATTGAACTTTGTATGCATGAAGATGCAAATCTTTCGTCACAATTCGCTGCAAAGTGGATTTGGAGACACCAATTTGCTGAGCTCGGTGTCGAATTTAGGTGGATGGAGTTTGAGCGACATCATCACGTACAGCTGCGACATTTTCGGTCGATCGACCTGGTCGATGGCGCGTTGTTGTCTTTACATCACTAACAGACCCAGTTTCGGCAAATTTATCCATTAATCTCTTTACAGTTGACTCTTTTGGAGCATTATTGTGACCCCAAATTGATCGCAATTTGCGAACTGCAGCCGCAAAACTTTCACGATTTTGGTAAAACAATTTCACAATGAGAATGCGTTGTTCATTCGTGTAGCGCTCCATTTTTACTAACCTCGTACCTTCTACTAGCAAACAATAACAATTGTTCAAATGTCAAACAATGACATTTCGAATGTTGCCAGATTTAAAAATTCAGTTCTTCTTGGGACACCCTTTATATATTATATAGTAATGATTAAACGAAGTTTAATTTATAATGAGTTTAATGTAGTGTTTCTAATTTTGTTAATCGATTAACCGATTCCTCGATTAATCGCCTATATTTCGGTTAATGTCGAAACAAATAATTAAAACCTCAAATAATTATTCGACCCAAATAATCGGTTAAAATAGTTCGAATAACCGGTTAAATTTTGTATATGGATTTTTCCGTTAATTTTTTAACTAATATAAAAACGTTTATTAATAGTTTTGTATGCATACTTCTGTAGATGTCCAAGTTTAAATAAAATTTTAGTATTAGCTGAAGGCCATAGTCGCCATTGCTTAATAATGTTATCTTAATAAATCCTAATTTAAGATAACCAAAAAATAAATAAATAAATAAATATCCAAATTAAAAAGTTAACTAAAATACAATAATATTCTTTTAAAATCATCTCAAAGAGTTCCCTTAGGATAATATAACTTTTTTGAGCAACTCAAAGCAAGTCCTATATAGACTTTAATAAATACAATAGATAATTTTTACTTTTTGTCCCAATTCCTTTAAGTTATATTTTCATGTCCTTCAAGACAGGGAATACTGCCTTTTCTAACATCTCCCAAGAATGAGTTTTCAAAATCGGTTCCCAACATATTATTTCTACATATTGTTTCACTAGAACTAATTTTTAAAAACCCGAATAATTTCAAACAAAAATTAAATGAACTGGTTGTTTAAGAAGTTAAGTTGTTCTACAAGTCATTATTTGAAACTAAAATTATTGTTCCCTTTTTTTTTTAATCCGACAGGAATAAGTATATTCAAAAGATTTATGGACTACAAAAGTTATCTTAAGAGCTTTGCCAAAAGTCCACATACAGGTTGGTTGAAAAGTTGCTGCGCTCGAAATGAAGGAATACTGTTTTTGTTACGAAATATATTTTTTTATTCAATACAATCTCCTAGAAGCTCAATACTCTTGTTCCAATGATCTTCCAATAATTTTATTCCATCCTTATAATGGTTTTCCGAAAGCTCTGCAAAATAACCGTCTACGGCTGCTATGGCCTCTTCATTCGACGAGAAATGCTTTCCACGAAGGAATTGTTTGAGATTTCTGAAAAGATAGTAGTCACTGGGAGCCAAATCTGGTGAATACGGTGGATGTTCAAGCAATTCGTACTTTAATTCTTTGAATTTAGCCATCGTCAAAACACTTTTCTAAGCAGGTGCATTGTCTTGATGAAAAATGATTTTTTTCTTCTTTAAACCAGGTCTTTTCCCACGAATTTTTTCATCCAGCTGATCCAAAAGGCTGCAATAATATTCAGAGTTGATTGTTTTACCTTTCTGAAGATAATCAATCAACAAAATTCCTTTTGCATCCCAAAAAAACTGTTGCCATAACCTTCATTGCCGATCGTTGTGACTTCACCTGCTTTGGAGCTGAACAACCAGCTTCAGTCCACTGTAAACGTTCTTGTTTCAATTTAGGATCATGGTGGTAGATCCAAGTCTCATCCATAGTTATAAAACGACTCAAGAAGTCGGTTTTATTCGTCTTAAAACGCTCCAAATTACGCTGAGAAATTTGTTTTCGATCCAGTTTTTGTTGAATTGTTAATGTGTGCGGCACTAACTTTCCAAACAGTTTTTTTAATACGTAATTCTTCATGTAAAATATGGAGTACTCGTTCGTCTGAGATACATATGGCATTAGCAATTTCACGCTAAGTCAAAATTGGATCTTCACTAACCATATTATGTACCTGCTCAATGATTTCTGCTGTGGTTTTTGGTCGTCCTTCGCGTGGATCGTCTTCAAGGCTAGCACGACAAGGCTAGCTTCACCAGCCCAAAATTCAACGGTGCGTTTTGAAGGTGAGGACTCCTTATACACTTCTAACAATTGTTCATAAATTTCCTTTGCTTTTAAACCCTTCAAAACAAAGAATCTAATGACTGCACGATATTCAATTTTTTCCATATTAAAAAAAATCAATGACACGTCAACTTCAAATGGCTTGTAAACAAAGAAAGAATTGACAGAATGACTTGCAACTTTGCATGTGTTCTCAGGACAGTTATACCAACTTGAGAGTTTGGAGCTAGCAGTGCCATCTCTTGGTGAGCGTAGGAACTTTTCAACCAACCTGTATATACATTATTTGATTTTTTTATTAGCAAACATCAGACTTTAATTTTTTGAAAATAGAAACACTGTTTCAAAAACTATACAATATTTTAAAGAATTATTGAATACCTCGATAATTAAAACCCGGCCCGACAAAATGTCGTACTGCGGTAAAACACTGCCTACACTTTGGCATAATGGTTTGTTTTCACTTACCATATCTAACAACATTTTATTAAGACTTTTCAGACTGCTCCCAAAAATAACTTCAAAATTCTAAGTCCTGATTTTTTAAAATCTCAGGATGCCCTGAATTATACTGAACAAATACTTTATAAACTAAAGCAGCTCTGAGTTTCTGCTAAAGAAAGAAATACATATATTTTGCATTAAACGATTAATCGCCATTTTACCGATTAATTAACCGGAATAACTGATTTATAAATTTTTTTAATTTTTTGAATAATGTATTAACCGGTTAACCGGCAAGGTCGAATAATTGGAAACACTAGTTTAAAGTCATTACTGGAACGTCTTGTTTTATTCCCCTAGATAACCAATGAAATATGTATCTATGAGTAACGACTTATTTTACTCATTACAAGTATGTACTTATTTTACCGTCATTGATTTCCTTTTTACAAGTAAATACTTGCTTCAGTACTTTCTATACTCGTAAACTTACTTCATATGGCATCGCCATATTAAAATGATTTGACCAAAGTGTAAATTTTTTTTATTTTAATTCCATTTCCCAGTAAAAGCAAGTTTTGCTGGGCCCAAAAAAATGTTTGTAAAGGGTAGGACTTATATCAGATATTACCTATTAAAGGGTATTCTTTACACTTTCCTTTACTTTCAAACCTTAAGTAATAACTTCCAAATATTGTGATACATCACTGCTTATTTCAAAGTAAAGTCCTGGGTATGACAGACATTAATATTATATAACAGTTTGGCTGAAAAGTTCGTATGATGACACATAGATGGCGCTACTGGTATGAAATCCATATGATTTTAAGTTAGCCCTTACCTTCAAGAAACACGTGTATAAATTTGACAGCTGTCGCACTATTAATTTGTGAGATATAGTCCCAATAAACATTGAAAACTTCAAAAATTCAAGTGATTTAAATATTGCTTGTATTGTGCTTTATTTTAAGTGATTTTTTACAGTCAAAATCAAGTTCATATAAATAAAAATAATTTGTTTTATGCCTTTGGTTTATTGTCAATATTTTAAAATAAAATTATAAGATTTGCTCAAGTATACAATTTTTCTGTGAAAAAAAGGTACGCCTCATTTATTTGGAGCTAAACACTGTCCTTACATCATATTTTTTCTTATTTCAGAAAGATTCTACAAATTACTGCGCTTCTGAATAAAAGAAGGATTAGTGAAAAAACATCGAAAAACAAAAATCATGATTATACTCGTATATACAAAACGTAAATTATGTATGTAAAAATGAGTTAATAGATTTTACCAAAACCAATCATTTCCGTGATTTATGGCTTTGTTTAGCTTGAAGTTAGGGCTTGAATACAAGTGTAATTATTATGTTGCTGGAACTTATATTGAATTGTGATTCAAAGCTTGAATTAAAGTATACTCACACTGTTATGTTCGACTTGAATTTCAGTAATCGTTTTGCTGGAATATGCTATTGAATTAAAGTGTAATTAAAGTATAAATCAAGGCTTGAAATTGGAAAATATGACTTGAATAAAACTTGATTTGGCTTTAATTCCAGCAAAAATTTTTGTTGGGAGTATTTTGGGTGAATTAACTTTTGTTAGTTTGAAAACAATAAATAAAAAGGAATTTCATGTGTTAAGAAAGCATTGCTTTTTAGCGAAAAAAAACTGTTGAAGGCTTGGCTTGATAAATATTATTCGGGCTCTGCACCAGCAAAAACAACCGTTGAGAAGTGGTTTGCTAAGTTTAAACGAGGCGAAATGAGCACCGAGAACGATGCGCGCAGTGGACGGCCAAAGAGGCTGTTACCGACGAAAACATCCAAAAAGTCTACAAAATAATTTTAAATGACCCTTAAGTGAAGTTGATCGAGATATCTGAGACTATAAAGATATCAAATAAACGTGTTGGACATATCGTGGAATGAATATTTGGCTATGCGAAAGCTCCGTGCAAAGTGGGTGCCGCGCGAGCTCACAATCAACAAAAATCAACAGCGAATTGATGATTCTGAGCTGTGTTTGAAGCTGTTTAATCATGATAAACCCGAATTTATGCATCGATATATGACAATGGATAAAACATGGTTCCATCATTTCACACCGGATTTCAATCGACAGTTAGCAGAGTGGACTTCACGTGATGAACCAATTTGAAAGCGTGGAAAGACGCAACAGTCGGCTGGCAAGGTTATGGCAACAGTATTTTGGGATGCGCATGGTATAACATTCTTCTACTATCTTCAAAAGGGAAAAACCATCAACAGCGAATATTACAAAGCGTTATTGGAGCATTTGAAGGATGAAATCGCGGAAAAATGGCCCCATTTGAAGAAGAAGAAAGTGCTGTTTCATCAAGACAATGCACCGTGCTATTGGTGGTCAGCCATCAAAGGGTTAAAGCATTACAGGTTTAACCAGTGTTTATTTTTTAGTTTAATATTCATAAGCAGTGATTATGACTAGCAAACTTGTGTCAACATTTTTCACTATTATTATTACACTGTGCTACATGAAACTGTACCCAGGAGAAAATCCAATTTACTCTTAAAATAAAAGTAAAATATTCGTGTCTTTTAGATTGTTTATATCATTTCGTTAAATAACCTAAATTCTGACCTTTAAGGTAATTAGAAATTACACTTCCCTTAAAACCGCGTTTTCGAAATATGGAACTTTCTTTCTTATTTTTTTTACCCCTAAACCAGAAAAAAAAAATAATTTATGACTCAATATTGGGAAGAAACTGATCAAAATAAAAAAATTAAATTACCTTTTATTTGAATATAATCATGCCTAGATATCCCAGCAAAACCACACATTACCAAATAATGGGTAAAGTAATGTATAGCATGGATTACTTTATACCTTACTTCTTTAATGAATTTTACAGGCGATGGGCCTCAAAGTAATGTATATACCCATGACCTTAGGGGTGATAATGTAAGGGGTTACTTATATGGTTACGAGAATGGATAAAGTAATTTTTATTAAAAAAATTATTACAAATATTTTATTTAAAATAAATATTTTAATATTTTATTTAAAATATTTGTAATTAAATATAATGTGGTCAAGATGGAAATCGAACCAGGCAAATCTGGTTGCCAGCCAAGAACTCTACCCACTGAGCTATCGACGCATATAGTATTTGATTGCTTTAAACTTAACTGAATTGTTGCGCTTCGTTTTTTCGCTAGTGCTATCAAAACAAACATACATTACCCTTTTGCTTACAAAAAACACAAAGTAATGTGTTTTAGATTTTCAAAAATATTTCAATTATTACTTTACATTTTTACTTTATGCTTGCAAATAATGAAAAAGGTAACGAGCTATCATTACAAGGTAACGCATGAGAATATCGCACCCATTACCAAAGTATTGCTGGGATGTTAAGGGCTATTTTAAGGGAAAATTTTATATTTGAAATTTTAGTTTTTTTTTTATGAAGTTGTCTTTAAAACGTGCATAAATATTTTCTTAAAAATGTGAACACATTAAAGCAATATTTATACTCATTTCAGTGAAGAAATTCAGTGGCCAACCTTTGTTTTTTTAAGAAATTTTATATTCCTTTTTAGAGAAATTGGGTATCAAATAAGAGCTATTTAAAAAGCCTTCTTAGTGGATACAAAACCCGCACAATCATGCTTAACACAATATATTTTCCGTCACCGAATGTAGTTTATTGAAAAGTAATGCGTAGAGTTTGTTTTATAGTGAAGAATTAATTAAAATTCCTAAAAATATTTTTTTTTTAACTAGTTGAATCAGTCATTCAAAAAACAAACTAAAGAAAAATACAGACTTTCAGTAGGAGTTGATATTTTCTGTTAAATGTAAATTTTTATGTTTTCTGTTTCTAAAAATAGAAATTCAAATAATTCCATTTTTTTATCGAAATAGTTTGTTTTAATGCAAAATTATTTAAAGAAATTTTTCAAATATAAATACAATTAAAAATTTAATTGAATTTGCACCAACAAAAGAATTTGTTATAAAGGGTGTCCCAAGAAGAACGCAATTTTTAAATTTTAAATAAAACACAGATATTTAAAAAAAAATCGTGAAACTTTATTATATCGTAAAGTAGTATCGTGCAGATGGCCGCCGCGGCTTTGCTGGCATGCACGCGATCTTTTAATGAAATTTTCAATGACCGTTTTGCATGAATGCTGCGGTATTTCATTAATGCAGCGTCCAATTTCCTCTTTTAAGGCTTGAGTCGTCGTCGGCTTATTCGCGTAAACCATCGACTTCAAAAAACCCCAAAGAAAAAAATCTAATGGTGTTAAATCGCACGATCTAGGCGGCCAATTCTGATCTCCAAAACGCGAAATAACACGACCGGGAAATGACTGATGCATCAATTGAATTGTTTCTCTGGCTGTATGACATGTGGCGCCGTCTTGTTGGAACCACATGCCCTCCACATTCATTTCTTCAATTCTAGGCAAGAAAAAACTGGTTATCATTTCACGATACCGAACACCATTGACTGTTTGCGCTTGACCTGCCTCATTTTCATAAAAAAAAGGTCCAATGATTCCTCCAGCCCAAAAACCACACCACACAGTGACACGTTGAGGATGCATTTGCTTCTCGTGAATCACTCGAGGATTTTCCTCACCCCAAATGCGACAATTCTGCCTATTGACGAAGCCATCAAGATGAAAATGGGCCTCGTCACTGAAGATGATTTTATCAGCAAAATCAGCATTTTCATGTTGTCTCTCCAATACCCAATTAACGAACTCCCTTCGCTGTCCATGGTCAGCTGGCTTCAGTTCCTGAGTCAATTGAACTTTGTATGCATGAAGATGCAAATCTTTCGTCAAAATTCGCTGCAAAGTGGATTTGGAGACACCAATTTGCTAAGCTTGGTGTCGAATTGAGGTGGATGGAGTTTGAGCGACATCATCACGTACAGCTGCGACATTTTCGGTCGATCGACCTGGTCGATGGCGCGTTGTTGTCTTTACATCACTAACAGACCCAGTTTCCCAGTTAATTTATCCATTAATCTCTTTACAGTTGACTCTTTTGGAGCATTATTGTGACCCCAAATTGATCGCAATTTGCGAACTGTAGCCGCAAAACTTTCACCATTTTGGTAAAACAATTTCACAATGAGAATGCGTTGTTCATTCGTGTTGCGCTCCATTTTTACTAACCTCGTACCTTCTACTAGCAAACAATAACAATTGTTCAAATGTCAAACAATGACACTTCGAATGTTGCCAGATTTAAAAATTGCGTTCTTCTTGGGACACCCTTTACATACAGACATAGAAAATAAAATTGTATGCCACTGTGTGTTGTGTTTTGTAATTACTAGAGTATTCAAAAACCGAAACCGGTCAACGGGTTTCCTTTTTTTTTTAAGCCGATCGGTTTCGAATATTTTGTAAATTCGAAGAAAACCGAAAACCGGTCTTTTTTGTTCGGTTAACCGGTTTTTTTAATTACATCTCCAACTGGGCTACTTGGTCTCATTTATTTTTTCCGAACACTTTTATAATCGTTTGTTTGGTTATGAAAATTAAGCTGTAAGTCTGATAGATTCCGATGAAGACTTAACTTTGGATATTCCGAATTCAAATAGTTTAATAGTTCTTGATCTAAATAACACAATAATTAGTATTCAAAATCCTAAAAAAGATACTGTACAAAATCATTCATCATTAAATGATGATTTCATATATCTTGATAAATGCGACAAAAGAAAATTTATATAATTGTCTTTTGACTATTTGTCCAACATCTACTATTAGTGAAAGAGTATTTTCCACTTCTAGCTTTATCAAAAGCAAACAAAAAAATCGTCTTAAAACGAAACATTTAAATTGCATATTATTTCAAAAATATTATTGTAGAAGTGAAAAACACATTTTCTTTTTACATATTTAAAATGTAATATTAAAAAAAACTTATTTAATGCCAAACGCTTTAAACTTTCAAATTACTAACGTACCCAATTTTACTTAATGATCTCTATTCATTTGATATGAATATAGTTTTATAATATGAATTTTTAAGATATTATATTAAAAAATATTAAAACCAATAAATAAAATCTTGAAATGAAAAAAAATGATAAAATATTTTTTTTCAAAGAATGTTTTATTTTATTTTTATTAATTTACATATTAAATTTATTTTTTTTTGTTTGTAATTAAAACAATTAACAAATTATATAAGCTTTTTATTCAAATTAAAAAAAAAAACGAAAAAACCGGTTGACCGGTTTTTCTGCAAAAACCGAAACCGGTTTTTTTAAAATTCGATTTTTCGAAGAAAACCGAAAACGGTTTCTCCGGAAGGACTGTTTTTTGAATACTCTAGTAATTACATAAAAATATAAAAACTTTCTATTAAAAAAAAAAAATTATAAAAATCATTTTTTCTGCTTAAGTTTTTGTCGGCTAAAAATTGATGATTATTTTTAACGACTTCCGATTGTTTTTACTACTTTTGTCGATTATTTAACAATGACTGAAAATAAACAACAAAATGTGCTAAATACACTCAGAAAAAAAGTTAGTAGAAAAATTTGTAAACGGTTTTCAACCCCACTTTACTATTTTTGTACTAATTTTTAGTAAAAAAAATTTTTATTAAGCAAATATTTTTGCTATTTACATTTTACAAATTACAGAGTTTTTACAGAATATTTACAAAATTTTCGTTGCTAATTTCAGAAATCATTTTTCGAATTTTTGAAATCCGAATTGGATTTGAAACCGAATTGGATATTGAAGGAAATGTTATTTCTAATTAAAACTTACACCTACAAACTTAAATTGCCTTAAAATGTTACATAGATAAAAAAAAAAAACTGATCGAAAGTAAATATACCGACTCATGTCTAGAAATAGGACATTCACTTAAAACAGCAATAAAAAGTAGTTTTAGTTCTCAAAATCAGCCCTAAAAACAATTAAAATTATACCTTAATTGACTAAAATATTTTTCAAAACAGAAATAACCAAATAAAAACAAAATGATTAATTCGTTTATGTTTTAACAATTTTTAAGATTTTTAAGCCTTTGATTTTGTTTTTAAAATTTTGTATAAAATATTTTTTGAAAAAAAAAAAAAAATTAAAAAATTTTGATCCCCGATAAAAAAAAATAAATTTTAAATTTTGTACTAATATTAATAATATGTAGTAATTTTTTTCGCTGATTTTAGCAAACAGATTTCAAATTCCACTTTACAAAAAGGGTACTAAAATTTTCAGTTGCCATTACAGACTTTTTTTGGTGAGTGTATAATGAAAAATCAGTAGTCCTATTTTTGATTGTATTTTCTATTGGATGTTTTTTTAGAGGTTGAGAACTTTTATTTAAAATAAAACACATAAAGACTTTACAAAATGATTTATTTTAAATTCTTATGTGATAGCTTATTATTTGGCATTAAGTATTAAAAAAAAAATTGGACACATGTATACCGGAGCCACCAATTTCCAATTTTTAAATCGGCTTATAGTGACAGCCAAAAATTTATTTTTTTTCCATCATGATAAAATAACCTTTCCCTAATGATTTTTCAGTTAATCTTGAACGAAAAAAAATTACCTTTATAAAAAAATGACTTCCACTTGACAGTTTATTTGTATTGCAAATGTAGGCCAGTAGAAAAAATTGCGCCATTAACAGTCTAAAAAACATAAAAATTTTCACCACTTTTGTTCATACAAGAGAACGAATTTTAATGATGAGATTTAAGTATTTTAATTGTTTATTTATTTATTTATTTATTTATTTATTTATTTATTTATTTATTTTTTTATTTATTTATTTATTTATTTATTTATTTATTTATTTATATTTATATTAGTCATATAATTACAAATTATATATGAATACCCTAACCGAGCACTAGCAACAAAGGCCATCGGCTCGTTGTAGCGAAAACAGACCGGAGCCTCTGGTGGGAATCGAACCCACGAACCCCGCACTGATAAGCTAGCACGCTAGCAACTAGCCTACCGGGGCGCTCATTTTAATTATTAATTGCCATTAAATATAATTGAATTGGAATAAAAAGGTTTTTTGTTATTTCGTAAGTTTGTGTTTTATTTTAAATAGAAGTTCTTTGCCTCAAAAAAAAACACCCTACCTAATAACTTTTATATATATAATAACATATCCCAGTTGACCACGTCTTCAAAACATCCTCAATGATGGGTGCATGACAATGTAAAGTCCTCGGAGACAAATGTAAGACAGCGACTAAAAGAGAGACAATGTCGCTCAGTTTGACGACAATACACTCACCAAAAAAAGTCTGTAATTGCAACTGAAAATTTTGCTGTTATTACGGGAAATTTTGCTAATTTGAGCCCAGCGGTATTTTTTGCTAATCATAGCAACACATGTCTGCTGACGTGTAGTACAATGAAATTGGTAGAAAAATTTGTAACTGCTACTAAATTTAGTAAACTTTTTGTAAAGTGGAATTTAAAATCTGTTTGCTAAAATCAGCAAAAAAAAAATTCTAAATATTATTAATATTAATACAAAACTTTAAATTTATTTTTTTATCGATCATCAAAATTTTTTTATTTTATTTATTTATTTTTTTTTCAAAAAATATTTTATACAAAACTAAAAAAAAAATTAAGGGCTTAAAAATCGTTAAAACGTAAACGAATTTATCATTTTGTTTTAATTTGGTAATTTCTGTTTTAAAAAATATTTTAGTAAATTTCTTTTTATTTGTTAGGTTAAATTATAATTGTTTTTAGGGCTGATATTTTAAACTAAAAAAACTTTTTAGTGTTATTTTAAGTGGATGTCATACTTTTGGACATGAGTCGGTACTTAGCTTTCGATCCCTTCTTTTAATATATGTAACATTTTACGGCAATTTAAGCTTGTACGTGTAAGTTTGAATTAGAAATAACATTTCCTTCAATATCCACTTTTTTAAATTAGTAATTTTTTTTTTGCTAATTTTAGCAAATCGGTTTTCAAAAATTTGTAAAATGATTTCTGAAGTTAGCAACAAAAATTTGTAAATATTCTGTAAAAATTCTGCAATTTGCAAAATGTAAATATCAAAAAGATTTGCTAAATAAATTTTTTTTACTAAAAATCAATACAAAAATAGTAAAGTGGGATTGAAAACCAGTTACAAATTTTTCTACTAACATTTTTTCTAAATGTAGTCTGACAATTATGAACAAGAATGACTATATCTTAATGATTCAACATAAAAACTTGAGCTGGCAACGTTAGAGAATGAGAATTGAGAATGAAAAAAAATCACAAATAGAACGAAAAGAGCGAAAGATCTAAAAGAGCTAAATATCTAAAAGAGCTAAAGACCTAAAAGATCTGAAAAAACAAACTAGATCACTAGCTTACAGTAAAGAGTAGTTCATTTGAACTAGTTCGTTCACGAACAAGACAACTCTAGCTACAACAAATACGTGTTCATTAATTGACACATTTGAATTTCAGCCAAATCGCTGTGTGAAATTGGGAATATCTTTCTTGTGGGTGTAATGGTTAACGGGTTGGATATTAAGAAAAATAATATGTACGTATAAGTTTTCTATCTCACGTACATATCGCACCTCCCTTCTTCAGTGTTCCCGTAGCACTTAACCACATCGAAATAACATAACATGGCTATGAACTAAAAAACTTCAACAATTTCGCCAACTCTTTAATCAGATTGCGGGCTATAACTGTTCTATGACTTATCATCTCGCGCAATTTTAGTGTTGATATATTTGAAAGGTGTTGAAGGAGGAAGCACCACCTTTCATCATCCCTCTATCGCCTTTGCAAAGAAAGCAATGCATTAATTAATAGGAAGAATTTCCTATTAAATAATAGGAAGACTTTCCTCATAAAAGATAATAATAATAAATATGTAAAGAGGGAGTTACATTTTTATTGTGTGGGTCTTTTGATTACATTTCATATCATATTTAGATCTATTGAAATGTGATAAAATATTTTGTTATATTTGAAGGAAAAAAATTAATGTTAACCCCTTATATGGACTAGAGGTCAAAATTATCAAATATTTTTAAAAACTTATACCCAAATTTTGTAAATCACCTGCGTTCAACGCCTCACCTACACTCTAAAAAATGCTTGTAAATTAACTACAATAAAATGGGTAAAGTTTTATGTAATATTACGAAAATTCGTTAAATATAAACACCAAATGCGTAAAACTTTTTTTCGCACATTTTCACACACAATAATACACACACGCAGTATTTTTAGACACTATGTGTTTACAATTAAACACATTATGCCTAAAGTTAGTATTAATTTGTTAAATAATAATTTTACGCTCAAAGTTTGTAAATATACTAACTTATAATGATAAAAAAATTATGACATATTGAAATTAAAAAAAATCTGAAACATTTTCAAAATTTAAAAAGAAAACTTTATTAGTTTTTTCAAATTTATCAATTATTTGGAATTACTAATCAAAAAAATTATTCTTTTTATTCTTTTTGTGAGTTTCAATACAATAAATTTATTGTTTTTTATTTTCATTGTGAAATACTAAACAATAAATTTATTGTTTTTATTACAAAACAAACATCGTAGTAGAAAATATATATTTTATATTTTTTAGGAGTTTTTCGAATTATATGTGTACATTTACGGGGAAAATCGTGTTTCTTTACGCACAACTTTGGTAAATTTACTCTTCAATTTTAAAATTTGATTTAAATCTTAGGCACTTTTAATGTAATTTTACCCATTTTGTGTTCATCAATTTACGCATTATGTGTGTACTTTTTTCATTTACACACACATAGTAAATTTACCCAACTTATAGTAGGAGTACAGTTTGCTACTATAAGTTGGGTAAATTTCAACAGCAATTAATTAGAGTGTACATTTCACTTTCTAACGCCAACGCGAGTGTAAAAAAATCGAATTTTATAAATCACTACGTCATTGCGTTAGACTTTTACGTTATCAGTTTAATTTTCAAATTAAAATAATTTCAGTGTTACCTGCATTTATGCATATACAGAATTTAGTTTGATTTGTTACATTTATCCCTACTTTTTTGCTTTTGGCAACACCAATGTTATATATATTAATTCCTTTTGGCCGTAACGGTTTCATCAATCATTTAAGCTTCGGATGATTAGCGAATTGGCCTAAAGCATCCTAGTCTGGTGCTAGAGTCGTTAGCTAAGCCTACGAGACAGGCACATATAACATCCAAACACATTTATATAGCGAGCCGCTTGATGCAAGAACAGATGCCCGCTTACAGACGCACAGAATCGGTGACACCCGGCAGTAGCTATTAGTTTTGAAAGGCGCCAATAACTCGCCATTTAATTTAAGTATCATTGACACTCAGAATTTTGGTGGAGATCGGTGCAACCCGATATCCCCCTGAGACTCTACTCTCGAAGCCGCTGATTGTCCGCAGATATGCAGCTTCCTCGCATATCTGCGGCATGTACCACTATCCGCGACCTGTGACGCATCCGGTAGCATTCAGCTATGCTTTCCACAGGCAGATTATAAATCGGGCTATATGTGTCCGAATTATTATCCGCAATTGGGCGTAAATATTTAGGCTCCTAAATTTTAAGACCGCAAAAAAATTTGAGGAGCAATTTTTGAAATGTTTTTTATTTTTAAGATTTTTTGGGAGGCATTTGTTTCAACGCGAGCAATCACCTACACCTACAGTTGTTTCAACGCGAGCAATCACCTACTTTATTAAAGTGATTTACAAAATCGACTTTTTTTACAAAATGATGTGAAGTGAGGCGTTTTATAAAATGAGGGCATTAAAATACACTGCTTAATAAAAATATCTGCATAACAAAGTAAAAAAAACATACTTTTTAATTGGGAATTTTTAAAAAAGAATTTAATTTTAATAATATTTATAATAAACAAAGGGGTTTTATTGGTCATAATATGTATTAGAAAATTTAATTATCCGGTAGCTCAAAATTTCTTTGGTTATTTAAAAATAAATTTATCAGCAAACCGAAATTCATAAGAAATTATGTATAAAATGTTTCATCACACAATTTTTTCTCGATTTTTAGCGTATTTTATTAAATGATATCTTTATAATCCATCAGGCAATTTAAGAAAATCTACAGTTGTTTTAGAGTTCAGCGTTTTGAAATTATTTAAAAAAATTATATTTTAAAATATTCAGTACTTATAATACAGGGTGTCCCAAGAAGAACGCAATTTTTAAATTTTAAATAAAACACAGATATTTAAAAAAAAAATCGTGAAACTTTATTATATCGTAAAGTAGACAGAATGAGGTTATGTATGGAACAATATATCGTGCAGATGGCCGCCGCGGCTTTGCTGGCATGCACGCGATCTTTTAATGAAATTTTTAATGACCGTTTTGCATGAATGCTGCGGTATTTCATTAATGCAGCGTCCAATTTCCTCTTTTAAGGCTTGAGTCGTCGTCGGCTTATTCGCGTAAACTATCGACTTCAAAAAACCCCAAAGAAAAAAATCTAATGGTGTTAAATCGCACGATCTAGGCGGCCAATTCTGATCTCCAAAACGCGAAATAACACGACCGGGAAATGACTGATGCAGCAATTGAATTGTTTCTCTGGCTGTATGACATGTGGCGCCGTCTTGTTGGAACCACATGCCCTCCACATTCATTTCTTCAATTCTAGGCAAGAAAAAACTGGTTATCATTTCACGATACCGAACACCATTGACTGTTTGCGCTTGACCTGCCTCATTTTCATAAAAAAAGGTCCAATGATTCCTCCAGCCCAAAAACCACACCACACAGTGACACGTTGAGGATGCATTTGCTTCTCGTGAATCACTCGAGGATTTTCCTCACCCCAATGCGACAATTCTGCCTATTGACGAAGCCATCAAGATGAAAATGGGCCTCGTCACTGAAGATGATTTTATTGGCAAAATCAGCATTTTCATGTTGTCTCTCCAATACCCAATTAACGAACTCCCTTCGCTGTCCATGGTCAGCTGGCTTCAGTTCCTGAGTCAATTGAACTTTGTATGCATGAAGATGCAAATCTTTCGTCAAAATTCGCTGCAAAGTGGATTTGGAGACACCAATTTGCTGAGCTCGGTGTCGAATTGAGGTGGATGGAGTTTGAGCGACATCATCACGTACAGCTGCGACATTTTCGGTCGATCGACCTGGTCGATGGCGCGTTGTTGTCTTTACATCACTAACAGACCCAGTTTCGGCAAATTTATCCATTAATCTCTTTACAGTTGACTCTTTTGGAGCATTATTGTGACCCCAAATTGATCGCAATTTGCGAACTGTAGCCGCAAAACTTTCACCATTTTGGTAAAACAATTTCACAATGAGAATGCGTTGTTCATTCGTGTAGCGCTCCATTTTTACTAACCTCGTACCTTCTACTAGCAAACAATAACAATTGTTCAAATGTCAAACAATGACACTTCGAATGTTGCCAGATTTAAAAATTGCGTTCTTCTTGGGACACGCTTTATAAATATAGTTATTTTATTTATTCAAATTGAATTATTATATTTTGATAGTTTTATTTTCCAAATTAAATACAAATACATTTTAGGGTGTTTTATTTTTAGAAAAAATAAAATTCAAATATTTATAGATTTTTTAAATAAAATACAAAATTTTTCCTTGCCTCTAGTAAATGGTTAATTAAATAAAAAATTTATGAATTATCAAAAATAACAAATTAAAAACACATTTTTAGTTAGAATTTTTAAAAATGGAAACCATACTGTGTCTATAACAATAGATACTTTAATGTATTATATTTTTACAAATATAAATTTTATTGTATTTATTCATGTTAAAACAAAATTCATTTTGTCCTTCTTCCTTTGTTTATGTGATTTTGTTTAACTGAAAAATATTCGTTTGACAATTGAATTTATAACAATAAAGCCTATTACAATAGTGCACAGTGGGGAAGATTTAAAATATTTTCCAAATAATACAGAAATTTTTAACCGACTTGCGACTTTACTCAGTCATATTTAAGATGATTTTAAGGCTGAAGTTTTGATCGCGAATTACAAGACCCACCGAGAGCTGCGCCATTTAGCCCCAAAAAGTCATTAAATTTTTTTTAAAGCATGTACAATTTTTGAAATTTGCTAGTAAAGTCCTATATGTGGGTTATCTCTTAAACTGCAAACATTGATTAGCATTTAAAAATTAAAACTTCGCATTTTTGCAAGAATCTGCTCCAGTGTTTTGCCAATAACGAAGCCAAATTAATTGATTTTTTTTTTAATATTGGTTATATTTGCAACAAAGTACGAGGGCGAATGAATAAGTCCGTGACTTTTCTTAGTTTCCTCGTATTTATATGAAATGCAACACTGCTACCATCAAGTACCACCTTTTAATAGACTACTGTCAAATTTTGAGCTGTTCCGTCATTTACTTTGCATTTAACAGCTGTTCAAAACATACAACCTCGTGGATTTTTTTAAAAATGGAAAAAAAGAAATTTTGAGTGCTCATCAAACATTATTTTTTGCGAAAAAAAAACGTCAATCAAACCATGAAAAGGCTTGATAAATACTATGGGAACTCTGCACCATCGATTTCAATGGTAAAAATGTGGTTAACTGACTTTATTTCAAGCACGGAAGATGCCGAACGTTCTCGACGCCGAGTTGAGGTCTCTACACCCAAAACAATTGAAAAAAATTCACGATATGGTGTTGGCCGATCGGAAATTGAATGTGCGATAGGTTGTGGAAGGCATAGGCATCTCACATGGCTCAGTGGTTTCAATTTTGAACGATCACTTGGGTATGAAAAGGCTTTCCGCAAGATGGCTGCCGCGTTTGTTCACAATCGACCACCAACGGAATCGTTAGACAGCTTAGTTTCCATGGGAAAAATCCATAAAGTAGACAACTAATTGCCCCCTCATTCGCCGCCTAATTCTCCGGATTTAGCCCCCAGTGACTATTTCCTATTTCCAAACCTAAAAAAATGGCGTTGTGGAAAGAGATTTCTTTGCTGTTAAACGCAAAGTAAATAACGAAACTTGCTCAAAATTTGACAGTAGTCTAATAAAAGGTGGTACTTGATGGGAGCAGTCTTGCATTTCATATAACTACGAGGGATGTTCGAAAAGTCACGGACTTATTGATCCGCCCTCGTAGTTAGTCAATTAAATTTTTTAAATGTTTCCATTTCCATTACACCTGTCAATAACAGACAATAATCTTAAACAGTACTTGTAAAACTCGTACAACATTTTTTATATAAAACATTTTTTATATAAAAATTTTGTAAATCCAAAAAGGCTTAATGTACATATACAGCTTTAGTCTTAGACCAGCTACATACACAGAAAAAAAAATACAAAAATTGTGTTTTTAATATTAAACATCTTTCATAGAATATATTTGTAAATGCAAATAAATAAAATTTTAAAAATTCACCAACAATGAAATTTGTAAATACAAACAAATTTTTTTTTTTGTTTTTTGTAACTTAAATTTTTATTGTCAAAAAATTTTGATGTGAAAAATAACAATTTACAAATATTTCAAACAAAAAATTGTTAGAAATCGAATTTGAATTTAAACAAGTATTTTTAAGTACTTAAAATTATATAATTATGATAATTTTTTTCTGTGTACCTTTTTCTGTGTAAGTAATTAGTTTTACTCTTCATATGCTTCTTGTTTACAAACTTTTTTTTTAAAGCTGGAACTCTGTTAAGAGAATTATAAACAAAAAACCAGAGAATAAGAAAAAGTATATTATATTTCACATCTGCAACGATCAACGAGTTTTAATTCTCAATTTGTATTAAAAAATACGACACGTTGTTATTATGGGCCGTTACTAAAAAATTTTATTTTCATAAAAGTATCAAATATTTTAATTTTTTCACTTTGTTATATCGGATTCTTTATAAAACCTGGGTTTTAAAAAATTTTATTTTAACCGCACGATTTTTCTATGCTGTTATGGTAACGGTTAAAACCGAAATACAAACTCTACATTAAAAATGATTTTTGTTGGCTAATTCAATATATTTCTGATTGATTATTGGGTATACAAGTTAATAACGTCGATTGGGCAACAGATGGCATAACTATCACATATGGTTTGTGTCAATAATAACAAATATAGTATTTTGGAGAGTAAACATCTGTCATTATAATTCAGCATTCGATAGACGCCAAAGTCTAAACACACATTGTTGTCAATCGCTATAATAATGTCGAATTTTGTGCCTAAAAAAGATGTTTTGCGGGGAAGTCTAATAACCTGCTGAAAGTTATCGATTGTTGGAAGAAGCTTACGGTCAACATGCACCAACTCAAAAAACTTGTGGACGATGGTTTGCGCGTTTCAAAAGGACAAGGAGAGGGGCCTGGTCTGCCGAAAAAGTTTGAAGATGAGGAATTGGAAGCATTACTCGACGAAGATTGTTGTCAAACGTAAGAAGAAATTGCATTATCATTGAAAGTCACACAACAAGCATTGGTATTCATTCAAAATCAAGGAAAGTGGGGCTCATATGAATTGAAGCTGAGAGACGTTGAAAGGCAATTTTGCATGTCGGAAATGATACTTGAACGCTGCAAAAAGAAGTAATTTTTGCATCGTTACTGGTGATGAAAAATGGATACATTACGATAACCCCAAGCGCAAAAAGTCATATGTAAAGCCCGGCCAACCAGCTAAATTAAGGGCGAAGCCTAATATCAATTTTTCTAGGGTAATACTCTGTATTTGGTGGGATCAGAAGGGTGTTTTGTATTATGAGCTGTTGAAATCGGATTAGACGATCACAAGGGACCTGTATTGAACACAATTGATTCGTTTGAGGAGAGCAATCAACGAAAGACGTCCAGAATATTCGACCAGACGCGAGACCATAAACTTTCATCATGACAACGCCCGACCACATATTGCAAGACCTCAAAAACAGTGGATGGGAAGTTTTGGCTCACCCGCCTTATAGCCTAGACCTTGCCCTTACTGACTACCATTTGTTTCGATCGATGCAGAACGCTCTTACTGGAATCCGCTTCACTTCAGAACAGGGTATCATAAATTGGTTTGAAAGAATGAATCTTTACCTCAAAACCGGAGCAGTTCTTTTGGCGCGGAATCCATATGCTACCAGAAAGATGGGAAAAAGTAGTGGCTAACGATAGACAACACTTTGAATAATGTACCAATTCATTTTGTTATTATACTTAATGCATTTTTCAACCAAAAAAATTTCCATTATAAACTTGTATACCCAAAAGAAAAATGTAATTTTTTCTGAAATGTTAAAAAATTAAAATTAAAAAAATTAAAAATTAAATCTACATATTTGCTGTAACTATTGTAGTAATATGAACTTTTACCTAGCAGGCGGATCATAAAATTTCCAAAAGAAACATTTGTTTTTTAATTTCTTTAAGGGAAGCAACATTCACTAAATTCTTTTTACACTCAGAAAAAAAACGTTTGTAGAAAAATTTCTAAACAGTTTTCAATCCCATTTTACTATTTTTGTACTGATTTTTAGTAAAAATTTATTATTTAGTAATTTTTTTTTGCTATTTATAATTTACAAATTACAGAATTTTTACAAGATATTTACACATTTTTGTTGGTAATTTCAGTAATCATTTTACAAATTTTTGAAAACCGGTTTGCTAAATTTAACCAAAAAAAAAATTGTAATTTTCAAAAAGTGCATATTGAAGGAAATGTTTCTATGAATTGAAACTTATACATACAAACTTAAATTACCTTAAAATGTTATATAGGTTAATAAAAATGGATCGGAAGTGATGATACTTTTCACAACAGACTCATGTCCAAAAATAAAAAAAAATCACACCTGATATGTACTGCTTAGTAGCTCAATTATGCTCGAATTTTTTCTTTTATTTTTTATTATTAATTTTAATAAATATCACACCCGATTTGTAAGTCACAGCTGACTAGACGCGAGAACTCAGTGTTTGGCCCGGCCAAACTTGACGCCGTTTTTACCTGTTTTGTATATGTTGGTGTATAGTTTTACTAATTAAGCGTAAAGAGCTTCATTTACAACATTGGTGTCTTTGGTGACCCCCACTGAAATTTTCCGGCAAACATTTTCGTAGAATATTTTAATCCTTAAATGTCCTTTTTTAAAGGATATTTTTTGATTTTCTCGAAAAAAGAGAACCAGTTAGAGGGTTAAGATCTTCCACAAAAATAATCCTCATACAATTCCACAATACAACTCTGATCATAAGAATTATCTCAGACATTAACTTACAGCATTTTTTTTTTATATGGTATAATGCTCCCTTCGACCGAAAAATGAAAACTTTGACCCACTGTAAAAAAATACTCAGACGTGCTGGACCATAAGTTTATTCTACAAAAATGATCTACTCAACATACCCTTTCTGTTCCATTCAAAAAGTCTTAATTTGTTGAACATTGTATTTAGTAAAATTTGTTTCTGATTTTAGCAGATCGATTTTAAATTGCAGTTACGCGCGGTACCAATTTTTCTACTAATTTCATTGTACAAACTTGCGTTTGCTAAGATTAGCAGAAATACCGCCCAGCAAATTGTCAAAATTTCCCGTAATAACAACAAAATTTTCAGTTGTCATTACAGCCGTTTTTTTTTTTTGGTGAGTGTACTAATTAATGTGTAGCTTTCTTTGGAAAGGGGTTAGATGTTAGATGAAAGATAATGCAAGATGAAGGGCTTCAAATATTGCAATACTGTAAATGTACGAAATAATAAATCTTGGAACAGTTGGTGCCCGCCATCTAATGGAGAGTTGTTGAAATTATTGAAGATTTTTTGTTTATAGCCCTGTCATGTTATTTTTACTTCGGTGGGGTTAAGTGACATGGGAAAACCAAAGGAGAGCGCTGCTTTATATATGAGGTATTGAAAACTCGTACAAATTTTTTATTGATGATGCCATCGCTGGGGATCGAAGCCGCAACGTTCTGTGTAACTGTCCAAAACGCGATAACAAATACAACACATCGTTACGAAATTGTACTTTCACTCAGAAAAAAAAGTTAGTAGAAAAATTAGTAAACGGTTTTCAATCTCACTTTATTATTTTTGTACTTTTGTTACATTTAAAAAATTTCAGAATTTTTACAGAATATTTACAAATTTTTGTTGCTAATTTCAGAAATCATTTTACAAATTCTTGAAAACCGATTTGCTAAAATAAGGAAAAATATTTACTTATTTTTAAGAAGTACATATATATTGAAAGAAATGTTATTTCTAATTAAAACTTACACCTACCAATTAAATGTCCCTTAAAATGTTAGATAGTTTAAAAAAAGGGGCCGAAAGTTAAGATACCGACTCATGTCTGAAAATAGGACATTCACTTAGAATATTTTTTAAAACATAAATTACCAAATTAAAAAAAAATGATAGGTTCGTTTGTTTTTACAATTTTTAAGCCTTTGATTTTTTTTTAATTTTGTCTAAAATATTTTTTGAAAAAATAAATAAAATGTTGATGATCGATAAACAAAATTAAATTTGAAATTTTGAACTGATATTAATAATATTTATGTAGTAAACTTTTTTCTGATTTTAGCAAACGGATTTTAAATTCCTTTTTACAAAAGGTTTTCTAAAATTTAGTAGCGGCAGATAATTTTTTCTACAAATTTCATTGTACTACATGTCAGTATTCCGCTGGTTTAATCAGCAAAATTTCCCTAACAACAGCAAAAGTTTTTGTTGCCATTATATACTTTTTTTAGTGAGTGTTACATGCCCCATAAAGTATATATATTCGTTATCCTTATGCGATTTTAAGTCGATTTAGCGATGTCCGTTTGTCTATCGAAATGGCGATCACGGCGAAAAGACGCACCCGGTGGTCTTAATTTTCACCTAAATTAAGGGACATCCTCTTGAGTTATTAAAAGTTATGAGTGAAAATGTGAAGATACCTCCAAATTATGCATACCCGTTGGTGTATTTTAGTACAATTTCATAGTAGCGACTGGCAAGAACAATTTTTTTTTCTTGTTTTTTCTACCAAAATTTTTCTAAAAAAATTTGTTTTCACTTTCAATAAAAAGTTTTTCACCTCAAAAAATTTTTTCTCACCATAATTTTAATTCTGAAGTTTTTTTACATTATTTATATCAAACAATAGAAAACATTTTTTTTTTGTGATATTGGTGGTGGGTATTGAGAAATTCGGCACAGCCGAATTTAAGCCTTTTATATTGTTTTGTTTTTTTGTATCAATTACTTACCTTATATTCACTTTTAATATCGCATATTGTTGCCTCCAATTTGGGTTTATAAACAGGTGTCGATGATATCCAAAATGGTGCACAATGTAAACAACCCAATACGGTTAAACCGACCAACACCATTTTAGCCCTCGTCACTGTGCACATAGTTTGACGCCTCAGCGGATACATAATGGCTATAAAACGTTCCACGGTAAAGGCGACCACAAACCAAACGGAACAAAAGCATGCCAAACTACTAAAGAATGTAAAAAATTGACAAAAATATTCACGATTGTAAATGTGAATGTCGAGAAAATTGAGCCTTTGCGCAAATAGGCCAACAAGAAAACATGTATCACTCACAGCCAAAGCAGCCAAATAATAGCTGGACGAGAGTTTACGCAATTTGGTTTTAAAGAATACAAATACAGCCAAAATGTTACCAGTTGAACCAGTGAACACAAGGATGGGCACATAATAGAAAGACAATACATTGCCAATGTATTCAATGGTCTGTAAGACGTCTGATTCATCAATCGCAGTATCATCATCATCTTCAGTTAGTGTACTGTTTGAATTATTGAAATTCTTAAAAGAATTTAAAATATTGTTTAAAGAACTATCAGTAGTAATATTGATATTGCTAATATTTGTAATGTGACTGATGTTGCTGCTGCTGCTGCTGCTGCTGCCACTACTGTTTACTGTTGTATTAATTGACATGTCATTTAAAGTTGACCAAACTGGGTTTGTGGCGGTGCTGCCAATACCAGTGGTTGACATTTTATTTGTATTGTGGAAATTCATATTATTAATGCATATGTTGTTTACTATTTTATTGTCTTTTGGCCTCAAGTTAGCAAATGTGTTTTTGCTGTTGATAATCTTGTAGATTGCGTTGAGAGTTGTATGGTTGGTTGACTTATCGCTTGGATATTTCCATACATGTATTTATGTTTTCTACTAATATGTGTTCATCAATGCCAATGATGGTGTGAATGTATAATATCGATTGTTGGTGATATCAAATGTCGCTGTTGTGCCATTGTTGTGATTTATTATTGCTAAAGTGTTGTCTGTTCTGTTTTTGCTCTTGTAGTAGTTAATTTTGTTAGTGTTGGATTTATGGTTATGGCTGCTAATCTTGTTTAATTTATTGATTTATGATGACCCCATCGGGGCAACAAGTTTATTTTGCTTTTGTAACTCTTTTAATGAAATTATATTTTAAGTGCACATTGTTAAGTGCTGCCATTTAGTCAAGTTAGTGTTTGTTCATTCAATTTCCTTTTTAAATACTTCACATCTATAGCATAAAATTTTTGTATTCACATAGGGTAAGTTTAACTATTTGTAAAAAAAAATAATAATATTTTATACCACTCATCGATACTGTGGACATTTTTTTTAAAAATTTGATTTTGTACTTTTATCGCGACTTGTGGTGGTTTATACAATTGAGGGGTGAGCTTGCAAACAAATAGTGATTTGTCACAAAAAATTAAAAAAAAAAAATAGTTTCTTGTCTCTTTAGTTTCAAATCATAAAGTCGCTTGTTTTGATTGCGCTTTAGCCATTAAAAATGTATTTTTTTCCGATGTCAAAAATTAATTTAAAATTAACTTTAAAATAAAAATTTGATTAGTTCATCGAAATATGTTACCAATCACAACCAATCACTAGCGAGTTAATATCACCATAACATTAGGACAAAACACTTTCGGAACGAACTTTGAGAGGCAAATTGACATTACAATTATTTTAAGCTTACACTCAGAAAAATAAAAATACATGAACTAAAAATTGATCCAAAATTTTCTTAATTTAAGTCAAATTTTATTTAAACTTTGAAAAATTTTCTTAAAAAGAATAAAATTTGCTAAACGAAATAGTTTATAACTCAGAAATAGTTCAAATCTTTCCTACCCAGCAAATCCATACATTACCAAATAATGGGTAAAGTAATGTATAGCCATAG
This sequence comes from Eustalomyia histrio, assembly GCA_949748255.1. NCBI lineage: Eukaryota > Metazoa > Arthropoda > Insecta > Diptera > Anthomyiidae > Eustalomyia > Eustalomyia histrio. Next base: position 51,991,756 of record OX456524.1, read on the forward strand.
GGGCCGATGGATTACTTTTCACCTTACTTCATTGATGAATTTTACAGGCGATGAGCCTCAAAGTAATGGGTTCATTTTTACAATTATCCTTATTATAAAATGAAAAGTAATGTTTTACATTTTTGCAGATAGGGGTAAAAAATAATTGGTTACCTAAATGATTACGAAGAGGTTAACAATAATTGGTTACTTTGTCTTTTTAATTTTTAACTTTAACTTTCCCCTTTAAATCTTTAATTTTTCAAACCAATTTAGGATTTTCTGCAGAAATACAAACCAATAAAAACACAAATGCTAGAGTTTCTGAAATTAAAAATGCTTGTTATGAAAAGGTGGCAGTAGTTTTTAGATTTAACAGTAGTGTGCAATATAAATAAATGCTCATCCCGTAGTTTAGAATGGAGACAAATATGTGGACATATATTGCAGCAAATGTCAAAATTATCTTATCTTCTGTGTGTATGGCTCTATTTCGTAAATATTTATTGCCGGCAATTTATGTTGCAATAAATCTCCGGCAATATTCGTTATCAATTATTGCTATTACGTAAAACTTAGCTGTCATTTTCGTTTGACAATTATAAAAAAGACGACACAAAAAAAATCAAACAAAACATGATGAAATTTAAAAGAATTAAATAAATTTTAACAAATCATGAGAAAAACCAAAACAATTTAACAAAAGTTCGGCGATGAGCAATTTTGTGCAATTTTGTTATTCTTCCAAAGCTTTGTACTTATTGCTAAGATTTTTTTCTTTAATATAGATGGGATGGGATACAAATTATTTATGAAATATTGATTTTTAGGCTGCGTATGATTTAATTTATCAGTTTTTGGATTCATTATTTTTTGTTAAATTGTAATGCATTACGTAACCAACTGTAGGTAACTTATTACTTTATGTTTCAAAATAATGCTGAAGGTAAGGAGTTTACATTACAAAGTAATGTACTATTTAACCAAATATTGCTAACTCATTACCTTATATTTCATAATAATGCTGAAGGTAAGGAGTATACATTACAAAGTAATGCATTATGTATCCAATTATCGGTAACTCATTACATTATATTGAATAATAATGAAGAAGTACACATTACAAGGTAATGCATGAGTTTATCTCACCCATTACCAAAGTTTTCCTGGGTACGTAATATTTCTTAATTTAAGGGAAAAAACAAGTATATTAAATAATAATTTATCAATTTTTAAGAAAAACATCTTATATTCCATTCACATTGAGCAAAACAATACGTATTTTCGTTATTATCAAATTTTCGATTTATAATTTACCCAGCAAAAATGAAGCTGCCAAAGAAGCAATAAAAGCATCACTACTATAGCAAAGGCATCACTTCTTTTCTAATGGTTTCAGCGATGAATTTAACATTAGCGTGTCATAGGATGGAAGTATTCAAATGTAGCTACTAGCATTACTAATACTTTACTCTAAGGAAGCAATGATAATACAATGATTGGGTATTCTGATGCATGAGTGGAAAATGTTCATATACTTTGTAGTATTTTAGCTTTGATGAAAATGTAATTCATAAGAATGCAGAAAAATAAGTTCAAAGAAGCGACATTTATGCATTGATATACAAATACTCTTTATTAAAACAAATAAATAATTCTGCATTAGTGAAAAAGCATTTTTGAAACATTTTTCAAAAATTTTAATGAATTTTTAGACAAATTTTAAAATACTTTTGGATAATGTAAAAACTGGTTGTACAATTTTGAAACATTTTTAGACAATTTTAAAATATTTTTGAACAATTTTAAATAATTTTTGCACAATTTTAAAACATTTTTGGGCAATTTGAAATAATTTTAACACAATTTTAAAATTATTTTGATAAATTTTGAATTAAAACTGGAAATTAATAAACATAATGCAAAAATGCACAGAAAAATATTTAAAGCTAAAAAAATGCAAATGACAGGCCAGCTAGTTTCAATTAAAGTTTTAAAAAATCTGTTTTTCTTGATATTTCAAAACTTTTATAAAAATTTCAAAACTGCATAATTTCTAACCCTCATGAAATTTTAAACTAAAATATAAAAAATGAGTTAATAAAAAAATTAAAAATTTCATCAGAACTATTTTTTCAATTTGCACTTATGCTTGAGATTCAAAAAATATACGATATACCATAACGTATGCTTCAGAAGTAATGAAGAGTGATGTTTTAAGGTATGCATCGGGTTTATATCTAGATCACTGCATTTGAAATATGAACACATGGACTCTTTTGGAAGTGCCTTAGAATAACGCCAAAAAATCATAAAAGAATGCCAACTGAAGTTTAGGAAGCAATGAAAGAAGTTATAATCACAGAATGACTACCATTTTTTTTTTGCTGAGTATGTGTGTGTTGTGTTTTGTAAAATCACATACAAAAAAAAATTCAATTAGAAAAACAAACCACAAAAATATTTTTTTTCTACTTGTTGTCGATTATTAAACAATGATTGCAAATAAACAACAAAATGTGCTGAATATAATGAAAAATCAGTAGTGCTCTTTTTGATTGTATTTTCGATTAATTTAATATGTATTTTAGATAATTTTTAACGAAATAGTATTGTGAGTGTGTGAAATTTGAAAGTTGAAAACTTGACAACAACGAAACAACGTATTTTGAAGTTCAGTATGGATGGGGTGTCAGTTTTAAGATATAATAAAATTATCATACAACTTTTATAAAACCTCTCTTCTTTCTATATACATATAAAAAGCTTTTCAAAAAAGTACTTAAAAAAATAAAATACTTGTTAAAAACTGTATGTGGCAACTCTGGAAAATATGGATGTAGATATGGCTTCAAACTATCCTATGAGTTTTATTGCATAGTTATACCACTTCTCTATTTAAATTTATGTTGTCTGGAAAGTACATTCAAAATACGAGAGCGGATCAATAAGTCCGTGACTTTCCGAACTTCCCTCGTAGTTATATGAAATGCAACACTGCTCCCATCAAGTACCAAATGTTAAAAGACTACTGTCAAATTTTGACAGTAGTCCAAATCTAAAGAAATGGCTCGGTGGAACGAGATTTAGCTCCAACGATGAAATTGTTGATCAAACAAATGCCTATTTTATGGATCTCGAAAAATCCAATTTTTTGGAAGGGATGAAAAAATTGGAGAAACGTTGGACTAAGTGTATTGAGCTAAAAGGAGATAATGTTAAAAAAGAAATTTTTGTTTGCGAAAAAAAAAAAATTTCATTCAAGAAGTCACGGACTTACTGATCCACCCTCGTAGTTTGTAGTTTAAATTAACTGAAAATTAAATTTAAAATAAAAGAAAAATCACGTAAAAACCGATTTATTTTCTTTTCATTTAAAACTTAAATTAAAAATTAAACTTACAATATCAATAAATAATAAATGATTTTTCATTTATTTTAACAGTTAACAAACTAATCACACATCCGTAAAAACAAATGACGTTTCCTTTAATTATTTCTTTTAACTTTCAACTAATTAACTACAAAAAGTAATGATTCCTCCTTTATTTTGTTTTTCTAACTACAAAATCCGTAAAAATGAATGATATTTCGTTTATATTGCTCTTTTTAATGTCATACAAATTAACTTTAAAGACGCTAAAATAAATGACTTCATTTATATAATTTATTTTAACTATAAAAAAGTAAAAACAAAAAATTATAAAAGTTAACAAAATTTTAATCAATCATGTTGTAAATATTGTAAAATCACGTGAGAAATCCTGAAAGTTACCAAACAAACTTATCGTACATCATTTTATTTAATAACCCGTACAACATCATGCACGGCGGTAATTCTTTTACTCAGTATGACGCACTGATATCAACTCTGAATGATTTGCGAAGCTATGAAGCGATGAAAAATTACTCTTCACTCAATTATAAAAATTGATAACAAATGACAGTTTGTAGCACTTCTTACCCTGCGGGAAAAAGTACCTTCCCAGGACACGCCACGTTACCGGTTCATTGTGATGGTGACCGGTTTTTTTATATGAAAAGGACCGGTCACTTCAACATGGTGACATGTCACAGAACTGGTCTAAAAGAACATGTCACACAACTAACCGCAAAGAACATATCATAGAACCAACACAAAAGAACATGCCATGACTTTTAAACAGGGTAAAATACCGTTATCGATTCAATGCCCTTTTAACTAACTGTCATTACTCCTAAAATACCGTTACCGAAATAACTGAAAAAATCGTTATCCCTAAAAAACCGTTACCGAAGTAATGGAAAATACCGATACCGAAATAACTGAAAAAATCGTTACCTTTAAAATAACGTTACCAAAATAATAGAAAATAGCGTTACCCTTACCGATAACCGTATTTCTTTCGGTCAACATCCATGCTTTTAAACCAGTCACGTGGTAGGTACTTTAGGAACCGGTCCTCTTTTTATCACGTGATATGTATTTTCGAAGTCGGTCCAGTTTACACCTATCACGGACAGGTCCCAATTCCCAACTGGCCCCTTTTTTCCCGCAGGGTAGTCATATCCGAATAAATTAATTTAGATCACTCAGAATATTATGTAGTTTACTGTTTATAGTTTAATAAAAAAAAGTTTTCAATTCGGTTTAAATTAAAGGAACACACATTTATTTTTCAAAGAAATATTTATTTTAACTTTTTTTATATTTGTTCAAAATGATTTACTATAATTTACTGATATTTTTAATTTTTTTTTTTCATTTGCTTGAAAATTATTAAAAATTTACCCGCAAATCGGAAATTTGTAGTTTACAGTTATTACAAATTTGCTATTCAAAAAATTCCAATTTGTTTTTTTATTTCAATTTCTTGAAATTATTTTTAACTTTTATTGAACTTCATAAATTTTTGAGCTTAGGGTTGGTTTTTTTATAAATAAAAATATTATTTATTTTTCAATATTTCGCTACTCTATTGTGTAGCATCTTCAGGAAATAATAATATTTTATTTATTTATTTTATTTATTTATATTAATCTTATATATAATTACAATTTATATCCTAACACCCTAACCGAGCACTAGCAACAAAGGCTATCGACTCGTTGTAGCGAAAACAGACCAGAGCCTATTGTGGGAATCGAACCCACGACCCCCGCACTGATAAGCTAGCATTCTACCAACTAGCCTACGCTGACGCCCCGCATAATAATTATAATTTATATACAAAAATATTTCAATCTGAATACCAATAATTTCATAAGCACATACACACATAAAGCCATTCACACAAAATGTGTTTATATATTGTGTGATTATACATTTTGTAGATTAAAAAAAAAAAACCGAAACAATTTTAAACAAATGAGTAATAAGGTAGGTCAAATTTATTGCGACAAAGCGCATTGCGATTCTTGTTCTATGGGTCATTCAAAGAAACTTTGCCGAAGAAACCATAGCTCAAAAATGAACTTCGAGCCCCTGGTTTTTTCAAAATTTCCTCTAGCCAAATGTATATGTGGGGGTTTTTTTGGGTCAATAAATTCATTTTTGACATTTATTTTTATTTTTGAGTGCCGCCATTCATACATTTTTTTTTTGGATTTTACCGACTTTTCTGGGGAAAGTTTACGAAATTGTTGTGAAAATTAACTAATATTTGACTTTCTCATAATGCAGTCCCAAATTTCAAATAGCCCAAAATATTCAGCGTTAAAAATTAAAGGTGGTACTCATTCACGAATATACCTTTTTTGAAAATTTCTGGGGCTTGAAATTCACTTTTGAGTAATGCTTTCTTCGGCAAAATTTCTTGGAATGATAGAAAAAAAAATCGTGATGCGTATTTGCACATTTTTGGGGCGCCTACAATTCGACCCATCTTAATAAGTAATTATTTATATTTACGGAACCAGTATGTAAAATTTTAACATTTATTTTTAACTGTCAGTTATTTCAACAGCATTTTAAAATAAATAACAAACACCATTTGATTTACATGAAATTTGAGTAAACCACTTTTTAAATGAAATATCATTTCTTTTAAATGGTATTTTCCATTATTTAAACTTACAAACTTTTTAAAGTGTTGTTGCATATTTTGACAAAAATGCATGTTTAATGCTTTTTTAATGCATATTTTGTTCTTTTTAGTGCACAGTTGAGCATATTTTTTATTTGGTAGTATCATTTTTGTAATATGTTATACAAAAATAAAGAATATATGTAAAATGATATTAATTTTTGTATTTAAATTGTTTTTGGTTACTTTCTATATTTTCACAATTAGAATATTGTTCTCTATCTAAAGTCCAAAAACCTAATTTCATATTGTCATATTAAATTTTATATGGTTTTTTAAAAAGGTTTATCAATTGTTTTCCTAGTTGTCCGCATTAGCAAAACAATACTTTACCATATAAATTTGACATAAGCCAACGTTTAGTGTAAACTCTTAACGCTACTTATGGGCATGTTCGGAAATGCATCACTGCTCTGTATCTGATGCGCAGGGGTGATTAGTTTGCGATGCTGAGTTTGTTGCGCAGTTTGTATACAATTTAGAACGCATGAGCATTAAAATGGAATAGTTAACAAGTAATTTGTTTTGTGAGTTTGATGAAAGTAAAATTGACTGTAAATTGAGCAATTTACAAAAAAAAAAAAAAACATTTTTAAAGCACAAAAAAATAAATTTATTGTTGAAAAATATATGGACCAATTTAAGGCGCATTCTAAAAGTCTTGTAAGTAAATTTTAAAATTTTCTGTTTATTTGTTCCTTCGTCTGGGTCAAACTAGGGTTTTCCTCTTTCATTTTTTCTAATACTCTGCCCCATAACCCGATACTTTTTTTTCTCCCAGATGCAAAATCCTCCTCCATGTCCAATCGAACACTAATTAATAATTTATTAAATTTGGCATCAGCCTCGATCCTTAAAAGTACAAAAACAAAAATAAATTGAAGAAAAACATTAAATAAATAGCAAATTTTGTACTTGCTCTTGAATTGCATCAGCCATTTTTGTGATGCGTGTTTGACATTTGTTTGCGCATTGTCTGCTTTAGTGATGCTTTTTCGAACATCTGACATTTGCAGTGATGCCAACTTATGCTTTTACGAACACGATGCGCATCAGATGCAGCGCAGTGATGCATTTCCGAACAGGCCCTATATTAAATTTGTGTCATTCGCATACAAATTTAATATGTATGTGAAAACTTTAATAGTTTGAGCGTAAACAACTTTTACAGCAGTAAACAAAATTACCATTGCAAGAATTCTACTAACAAGGAAAGTACCCCAACCTCCCAGCAAAAACATGGTAATGATAGGTCATTACCGTGTTGATTATTATGTAATAAAATTTCGTTACATTTTGCATTTCTTTAAACTATAAAATAATAACCTTCTGATAATGGATGGTAGAAGTACTTATAGGTATATCCAAAATAATGATTTACTGGTAGTCAGTGCCGTGCCCAGGATTTTGTTTCGTGGGGGGGGGGGGGCATCAATTTCCAAACCAATTTTTTTTTTACCTTTTTGAAGCATTTAAAACAAAATTTACAGCTTTTAAATTCATAAACCATTTTTATTTAAAATATTAAGTACATTTTGATTGTACTTTTAAATCATTTTGATAAAAAATCTATTATGTTACAAAATTCTTTTGACGAAACGTCAAAGACTCAGCTTGGGGCAATATATTATAAATTCTTTACTATATTGTCCTGACTAGAAATTCTATTTGTCAGGTGAAAATTTTTACTAAAAACCGCGCTTTTTTTTAATTTACATTTTGTTTTTCGTATATTAATATTTGTTGGCGGCGCAGGCGAAAATTTTGTTTTTCAAAATTGCCAAACTCTAAGACGCAATGTCATGGAGAACCATTCGGTCTAAAAATTTATAAGATCGTCGGATGCTGCAAAACCCTAAAATCGGAAATTGATGGCTCTTCCATTGTTAACAGCAAATTTGATAAGAACTGACTGACATGGACGGAGAGCAGAAATTTAATTAATTTTTGAACTACTTGAAAGGCGGTGGTTGCGCATCACTAAAATATTTGATATATATATTAAATGATTTTTATTCAAATTCTTTAAAATATTTCAATTTAGGTTGGCCCAAATAACTGTTATGTTTATAAGGAGTACATTCGGATGTTATTGATTCTATGCAATATAAATGCGTATAATGCTGTGCATAAGCAACATTTCTTTGCTTTGCATATTTTGGGGTAATTTTTAATTTCCTATTTGTGGTCATTCTTTATATCTTCAAATTGGTGTTATTTTACATAATGAATAAATGCCTCACTCTAATAAATGAAAATATGCCCCAAACTTAATTTTGGGTCTAATTTTCATTTGACTGGGGCCATTTTGCACAAAGCAACCGTGCACTACATCGATTTTTTAAAAAGCACAGATATCATGGGAACGTGGAATAGCCACGTGCAAATTTTTTCTCAAATCCAAAGACCATTTCAAAAACGATTAGAAACAAAACTTTTGGAATGACTCTAAATGTAATTTATAAAGCATCAATTGAAATTCAAAATCACCAAATTTAATAAAATAAATATTTTTTGAATTTCAATTATTTTTTTAATTGCTTTTCGTAGTTTTTAATTTTAATTAATCTTTTTATGTATCGATTGCGAATTTTTTAATATTATTTGTAATTTTTTGAATTTAAATTGTGTTCTTTCATTTCGGATTTTTTTTTTTTTAATTTCAATTGTAAATTTTGGGCAATTTTGTCTTTCTTTATAAAAAGTTTTATTTTTAGATCTCTGGATCTACTAAAAAAAAATTCAATGGAACACGAAATATAGCAATTATGTTGTATGTCCTGCTCTACATTTACTAACAAACACATAATTTATTTCTTAGCTTCTGTTGTTGTTAAAATTTTTTCAAATTGCAAATAGAAAAATTTCAAATATTTTTATGGCATATATTTTTGTTTACACTTAAAAGAGAAAAGCCATGAATTGCCAAGACTTGGCAGCATTTTTATAAAATCTTACTTTTTTACTACTATAACTACTTTGAAGGTCTATAAAAGTGTTGTTAATTAAATATTTTAAATTTTAAATACATTTGTTTTGATATAAAAATAAATTTACTTTAGATTTTATTTAGCCAGCTCACACCCACACAGAATACCACATTTAAAAACAATTAACCACATATATTTTTTTTCTAACGTCTTTATTATTTTGTTGTTTTGCTGGTTTTTAAACCCAATACTGAGTAGTAGCAAATAAGGATAGTCGACGTGTAAATCAAGCTTAAATTACTTCTTTTTTAGAAAACATTGATTTTCATTGGCGCTTCGGCCAATTAAAATTTTGTACATACATACAACTGAGGGAAAATTGAGAAAATTTTCCTGATTTCAAAGCAAATTTTTCTCATTTCTACACAAATTTCAGCAAAATCTGGTAAAAACCCCATCGGACCTGCCCCATAGGCCCCCTAGGCACGCCACTGCTGGTAGTTACTATACTCGTATTACTGGTTGTTATTAATTAATTTGTTTTGAAAAACTTTACAACAAAATATATAATTATCTACTATAAAAACAGGATTTTACAAAAATTTTAATATTTTAAAGGATTTCTAATATGAAATAGTATTGCATCTATATAAACTTAATTTTTTTAATGCATTTTCAAATATTTTAATTTTTGGTAAATGACTGGTATTAATAGGATTTAAGATCATATAATCATATTGTTTTGTTTTTTATACCCTCCACCATACATGGTGAGGGTATATATCAGTTTGTCATTCTGTTTGTAACATCTCGAAATATAGGTCTAAGACCCCATAAAGTATAAATATTCGTGATCCTTATGCAATTTTAAGTCGATTTAGCGATGTCCGTCTGTCTGTCTGTTGAAATTGCGATCACGACGCGAAGACGCAATCGGGGGTGCCTATTTTTACCTGGATTGTTGGACATCCTCCCGAGCAGTTTGGTATTGAAAATCAGCAAAATCAGTCCAGCGGTTAAAAAGTTATGAGTGAAAATGTGAAGATACCTCTAAATTTTCCATACAAATTGGTGTATTTTAGTACAATTTCATAGAAGCGACAGGTACAAAATATATTTTCTCATATTTTTTCATCGGTAGATAATCAGTTAATAATGTTTTGTATTCACCTCAAAAAATTTTTATCCCCTCAATATTTTTTTTACCACAAAAATTTATTTTCCCTCAAAAAATTTTACTTCAAAAGTTTTTTACATTATTTGTATCAAAAACAGTAGAGAACATTTTTTTGTGATATTAGTGGAGGGTATTCAAAGATTCGGACAGCCGAATATAAGCCTTGTTTACTTGTTTTTATTGCAAAAAAACATGAAAATTTTTTTAGTAAATTATAGAAAATAAAAATTGAAAAAATTTCATAGAACCAGCAGGATTTTTGGTTGCCGCAACATAAACATCTTCAGTATTTTTTACAGCATTTTTTGTGAACTGATCTAAAATCCTATTAATGAAATTCATTTACCTAAATAACAGATCAACAATACATAAAAAACTTCATTATTTTAATTTTTATTAATTCAAATACAAATTATTCTTATCGATTTCTTTAAGTAAGAAAAATCTGAATGTACTTATTTGTACGTTGTTGTTTTAACGATTAAACTAAATATGTTTAAAGCTTTATCTGCCACATTGATGTTAGTGATTTACTTTTGCCATTTTTAAGGAGGTCTAAAATACAAGTGGGGTATAGATGGTTCAAACACAAAAATCTCAGCAGTTTATTTACATTGTTATTTGATAGGACTAAAAACATTACACATCATTTTTTTTTGGAAGATTTTACATCTACCAGACGAATTTTTCTTTTGTACTTTTAAGTAAAATTTGTTGAATTAAAGTCAAAATTAAAATTCTACTAGGATTGTTATTCGTATTTTGTTTGTTAGTATAAAAGTTTGTTCTTGCAAAATGTTTTTTTTTTTTCATAAATGAATGTGTCACTCGAATAAGGGTCCATAATCCAATTCCACAACTTTAAAGAAGAAGAAAAAATCGTATGTGTATAAAAAAATCGTGTAAAAATAACTACTGTACCTGGAAGTGATTCAATTTTGGGTTTAAATGTGTCAAAATTGCATAAATTTTTCAATATTACTTAATGTTAATGATATTCAAATTAATTATTTGAAATTTTATAGGGTTTCAATATATATTGTGCAGTGTTTAAAAGAACATTACTATATTTCAATTTATTAAGTTTCGTGTTTAGGAAAAATTCACTTTTGAAATAATTCATGATCAAAAATGCGTGAATAATTTTAGCAATATTTCCTCACAGATGTATGAATGTATATATGTATGTATGTAGTTATGGCTGATGTCTCGTACTGGGTTATAGTTTTTTCGGTGTCAACACACACATAAAGCTATGATTTCGATGAAACTTTTATTTAATTATAATGCTTGGACCTTTGAAATTACTTACGAAATACAATGTCATTTAAATGACCGTCTCTAGATTGATTGCAGCAGTCGATCTTTTTGAGGAAGTTTTCGACCACTTTTTCGCACATTTCGGGCTGTATCTTGGCTATAACTTGACAAATGTTGGTTTTAAAATGCTGCAACGTTAGGGAATTATCCGTGTAGACACGGTTTTTGACCCACACTCACCAAAAAAAAGTCAGTAATGGCAACTGAAAATTTTGCTGTTATTACGGGAAATTCTGCTAATTTGAGCCCAGCGGTATTTTTTGCTAATCTTAGCAACACATGTCTGCTGACGTGTAGTACAATGAAATTAGTAGAAAAATTAGTAGCCGCTACTAAATTTTAGTTAACTTTTTGTAAAGTGGAATTTAAAATCTGTTATTAATATTAGTACAAAGTTTTAGATTTATTTTTTTTATCGAGCATCAAAAATTTTGATTATATTTTTTAAAAGATGTTTTAGTCTGTATCTTCACTTCCGATCCCTTTTTGAATCCTATGTAACATTTTAGGGCAATTTAAGTTTGCATGTATAAGTTTAAATTATTAGAAATAACATTTCCTTCAATATCGACTTTTTTAAAATTAGTAATTTTTTTTGCTAATTTTAGCAAATCGGTTTTCAAAAATTTGTAAAATGATTTCTGAAATTAGTAAAGAAAGTTTGTAGATATTCTGTAAATATTCTGTAATTTGTAAAATGTAAATAGCAAAAAGATTTGCTAAATAATAATTTTTTTACTAAAAATCAGTACAAAAATAGTAAAGTGGAATTGAAAACCGTTTACAAATTTTTCTACTAACTTTTTTTTCTGAGTGTAGCCGCACAAAAAAAAGACTTAACGGCGTCGAATCACATGGTCTCAGTGGCCAATTGACGTCGCCAAAACGTGAAATTACGCGTTTTATAAACTTCCCATGCAATAGAGCCAAAATCGGTCGTGTTGTGTGGCTCGTGGCACCGTCTTATTTAAACCATATATCGTCCAGTTCATTATCTTCAATTGCGAATTGATAGGCCCAAGAACGCCGTGAAACCAACAAATTCAGATTATCCGCCACACTTTCACTAACAAAAGCAATATTTTTGGCAGTGTGCACGTTGCAATGATTCATATGCCTGACCACATCTGTAACGCTTCCAGTCTCTTCAAAATTCTTTATAATCTAGATCAATTATGACGATTACAATCACTCCATAATCCTCAAATGGGGCCACATTTGAACCACCCCTTTTGTAGTAAGTTTTTACCTATTTTTACGAGTTCTTCGGTTGTTAAACGATCTCTATGACAAACCTTTCACTAAATAAATAACACTTCAGACGACAGATATTTAACAGCTGACAGCCTTGTCAGACCGGCGGTTTTGAAACCACTAAATGTATAACCCGATTTATGCAAAAAAAAAAGTTAAACAAAATTTTTCGCTTATTCGGGCGAGACATTCAAATATCTAAGTTATAACAATTTTATCACAAAAGGTAAATTGTCGTAAACTCCAAAACTGTTATAAGACTTACAAGGAAAGTACTCCAAGCTTAACACTCTAATTTTAATGAAAATTGAATGTGATGTCGAAATAAAAATTCTAAGATCGATCTGTTGTGGCTTTAAAATCACCTCGAGATTTTATGTGGTCAAAATCGGGTTAAAAATCGGCAAAAAGGAAAAGGGCGATCAAAATATACGTATTGAAGGTTCCAATCGAAACACCGTAACTACGTAAAATTAAAAATATTTTAAAATGTATATTTAATCAAAAATAAGAAATACAAAAATAAAACCAATATAAAAATATTAAAAATTGTGTTCTTTTATCAAAAATGTAACATAATGCAGGTCAATTTTCGGTTGAGCCCTATGAAAAGAGCAATTGGTACCAAAGGCAATTCTTTGGTACCATTTGCTGTTTTATTAATTTATGGTGTTTTTTAAGTTGTTGTTGATAAAAAAAAATAGGTTTTGGGTACTTTATATGCTATGACAGGGGTGGACAAATTTTAGTTTCCGTAAATTTTAAAAGGCCGCAGGATATATTAAATGTTTATCGAATATTTGTATCGAAGAAGCAAAAAGGAATTACCCAGTTTAAGAAATTTTCTTTAAGAATTTTTGCTATCGATTTCCAAACTCGTCTATTTTAAAACTGATTCTACAATATCCATAAGTTATCTTCAGAGATACGATCTCAGTAATTTTATAAGTAATAACAACCCTGATGTAGTGTTACTTAATGAAACTAAACATAATTCTAGGCACAAAATATATTTTCAAAACTATAATCTTATACGTAACGATAGAAAATATGCAAAAAGAGGTGGTGGGATTGCTATTTTGATTAAGAGTGGTATAAAATACATTAATTACACTAATAACATAATTAGCAAATTTGAATATTTAGAAAAACAAGTATCATAAAAATACCTTTACAAACCAATAAGATTTTATATATTATATCAGCATATTTTCCCGCAGGAAAAAACTGCAATTATTTATATTCGGAATTATAGAAACTTTTTTAAATTTTAAGTCTAGGTAATTTAAACAACTATTTTATTCTAGCGGGCAATCTGAATTGTAAGCATAAAGATTGGGGTAATAATACAAGCAACCCACAAGGTAATAAATTAATAGAATGGCTTTCATGTAATGAAATTATTTTAAGATGTAGACTGTACGCATCTAAAACCCCCTCATATCCTCGTTGTGGCTCCCACTTCGATTTATGTCTAGCAGACTCAAGATTGATTATCCACAAGATAATTAATTCTTTAAATTGTCTTGAAACCACATATTATGATAGTAATCATAATAAAAATTAAATGAAGTAACATAAAATCAACATTAAATTTAAGGGAAAAGTGGATTTTTACATGCAATAAATTTAAGGTAAAAAACACACATAAATTTTGGGAAAAGACTACCAATATTATTTTTAGATGAAGATACTATCATTTTATATAACATTTTAAACTTTCTTGTTATTATTAAAAAACAGTATTAAAAATAGAATAAATAAATAGTAAAACAAGTAAGAGCGGCTAAATTCGGCTATGCCGAATCTTATATACCCTTCACCATGGTTAGGAAAAAACTGAAGTTTATATATGGACATATATGGAACGGACAGATTTATATACGGACGCCTTTAAGAGTAAAATAACCATTTAGTTTGGTGAGCGCCCCGGTAGGCTAGTTGATAGCGTGCTAGCTTATCAGTGCGGAGGTCGTGGGTTCGATTCCCACCAGAGGCTCTGGTCTGTTTTAGCTACAACGAGCCAAAGGCCTTCGTTGCTAGTGCTCGGTTAGGGTATTAAAATATAATTTGTAATTATATGTTTAATGAAATAAATAAATAGTTTGGTGATAAAACTTGGATTTGGGAAGATTTATGGTTCCAGAAAATAGGTATTTAAAAAAAATGTATGTTATGGGCATAACTTTTTTGTATCTGAACCGATATTTCCGAGTTTTTTCAGCAAATATGTTATACTAAAGATTTTCGATCTTTTGCTATATTCGACGTATCCGTAGGTCATATTACAGCTCAAGAATAGTGTTTGTTGTTTGTGTATAAAAGGTGAAGAGGTGAAAGAAAAGAATTTCAACAAATCGTTAAAAGAAATCACTAGAACTGCATGTGTTTTATTTCTACAAAAACGCTTGATTTAGCTGGCAAATTTACATTTGGGATTTTATTTCGCTTTTTTATTAAAAAATATTTTTAATTTCTTTAGCTTAATTTTAAAAATTTGAAGGAAAATAGTTTATACATTTTTTTTTATAAATTATTATAAGTTATGACCTAAAATAGTTGCACTCAAAGGGAAATTATGTATAATTTTTTTTTAATATATAAGAAATAAAATGGGTTAAAAATCTGTTTATAAATTCTTTTAAATTGGAGCAAAAAGTAGAAATAAAAACGTTTGGAATTTGTTTGTATCAGTGGGTTTTTCTAAAAATTTTGATGTTTTTAGCCTACTTATGGATTATTTAATTATTAATAAAAAAATTTTATATAAATTAATTATTAAATGTTAAAAAAAAACAAGTAAGAGCGGCTAAATTCGGCTATGCCGAATCTTATATACCCTTCACCATGGTATTCTGAAGGAGATGAATACATCGTTGGAATCTACTACCTCATAGCTCTCCACAAACAAGCGGTATCCCCATTTATTTTTTCTTAAATGTCCAAAAATTTTAATCCAAAATAATATGTCATGTAAAATCTCAAATTTATATTTTTCCATATGTTTCAGCGCTTTTCTTGTCAAATTTGGCATTTTCTAGGCAAAAAAAAGTTGGCGACACTACTATTTATTTTTTATTTATATCATTCACAATAGTTGTGAAACGTATTTAACCTACGTATTTATCTTCACACTCTTATTAAACAAAGGGATTTTACTGGAAAAATTAGAGGTAGTCCTGGTTTTTTGCTAATATCTCAGCCATTTATTAACCGATCTGTCTGATTTTTAATAGCAAACAGAAATGGATCACATGTAACAGAAATAAAAAAGAATCAAGTCCTCATCATGTCTGGGTTCTTCGGAAAACCCATTTCAACACACAGACGGACAGACGGACAGACGGACAGACGGACAGACGGACAGACGGACATCGTTAAATCAACTTCGCTCTTCATATGGACCCAGAATATATATACTTTATAGGGTCTAAGATCAATATTGTAGAAATTACAAACGGAATGACAAACTTATATATACCCTTCCACCTATGGTGAAGGGTATAAAAACAAAAACAAAAAGTCTTAAGAAAATAAAAAAAAAATGTACAAAAAAAAATGAATTGACCGGGATTCGAACCCGCGGCCTTAGAGAAAAAAAAGTATTTGTGACATAGCGTCTAGACAACTGAGCTATTGAAGCTCACACAAAATCATCGTTAATATAGGTACATATATAAAAAGTCTTCGTTCATTAGAGATTTGTTTGGTTTTTATTTAAATGACAAATCTTTGTATGTGTTTGTTGTTTGTGTATAAAAGGTAGAGATGAAAGAAAAGAATTTCAACAAATGGATGTGTTTGTTATGCGTAAAATTCTACATACATATTATACAAAGGGATTTTACGGAAAAAATTAGAGGTAGTCCTGGTTTTTTGCTAATATCCTAATTTGCTAATTTGACTTAGAGCTGTTTCTTTACGAGTATAACAAATAGATATTTTGACTTTAACACTTCGCTGTTTTGTCAAAAATTAATATACCCAAAAACTCATACGCTTTTCTTTAGATAATTTAGTTTTCTATATAAAGTGTATGTTTCAGAGCGATCCACCTAAAATTGGTTAAATTATGCTGAGTGCCGTGGATCACTTATAAAATAACACGATCATATTTTGACGTGATTCAAGTTGGCTGTATTATTTGAGTCAAGAGAACTTCAATATGGACTTCTTAATAGCTATTAGTTGCGATGGAACTCCTACCAACACTGGCTACAAAAATGGAGTCATTGTAAGAATGGAACGCCATTTACAGAGACCTTTGCAATGGTTCGTATGCCTTTAATTTAACCAATTTTAGGTGGATCGCTCTGAAACATACACTTTATATAGAAAACTAAATTATCTAAAGAAAAGCGTATGAGTTTTTGGGTATATTAATTTTTGACAAAACAGCGAAAGTCAAAATATCTACTTTTTTATACTCGTAAAGAAACAGCTCTAAGTCAAAAAGTATTTGACATATCCAAAACTCCTACGCGCATCCATAGATAATTTAGTTTTCCATATGCATTATAAATTTCAGAGAAATCCACCAAAAATTGATTAAGTAATGCTGCGTGCCGTATACCTCTATTGTAAATATACTATCATTTCGTAAAACTTTGTGTAAAACAAATATTTTTTTGTACTCCTTCATAAATCTTGTGAAAACCAATCTTTGTTAACACATCTTCGTAAATAAAGAAAACAAAAAAAGGAAGTTTTTATATATAGGCTTTTTACGTAGGTGTTACCCCTTAAGTAGTATAAAAGGAGGCTTGAGGTCAATGATTTTTGATGTAACAAATTGGTATCATTGCGACAAAACATTGATATATAACCCTTTAAGATCCTACTGTAAATACAGAAGATAAGACAAAAAAATTAAAAATGCCCTACATTCGGCAACAAAAAAAATTAAGAAAAAAAATAAAATAATAGTTCCGCTGGAATTATTGGAATACTTTCCTAGTAAAAGTTTATTGCTTTTTTGCGAGCTTTCATTTTAAAATATTAGGGTAGTACATTAAGGTGGTAGCAACTGAGATCTGGTGGGTTAATACTAGAACGGGTTACTTGTGGTCAATGGCTCCTTCGAGGAAAACATCGGTCTCCGCGAGACAAAAAACATTGATATACAACACTTTAAGATCCGACGGTAAATGGCGAAGATATAAAGAAAAATATAAAATAGCGACCCCTACGTTCGGCTAAAAAAAAAAAAAAAACATTTTCGAAATTTTCTTGTTAAAATACTTTATATTTGAGGGTGTACGGTGAACTTTTTTTTTGAGGTACGGTCTAATTTACATACAAGTTGAAAATTGTTTCACTAGATTTTTAGAAGATAAAAATCGGTATGAATACAATAAATCAACTATTACCACATTTACAGCATGTAAAAAGGCCAATGATTTAAGTAAATCATCAACTGAGAATTACTTTGTAACTAAAAATACAATCTTATGTATTTTCAAAAATTTAAGAAAAAATAAATCTGCTGGTCTGGATAACACCCCCAACATTGTATTGAGAAATACTCCAGAGGAAATTATCTTCGAATGTTCAACCCTCTTTAACAAAATGTTAAATAATTCATAATTCATAATAATTCAAGCAGCTAAAACGGTTGTGACACCAGTAACCCCAAAAATTTAAGAGCAATTAGTTTACTCCCAAATATAAGCAAAGTTTTTGAAATTTGCGTTAATAACAACATAATTAATATATGTAAAGGACAAAAACTAGGAAATGACAAACAATTTGGTTTTAATCACAAGCACTCTACAATTCATACAGTACATCTCCTAGAAGCTCAATACACTTGTTCCAATGATCTTTAAATAATTTTATTCCATCCTTATAATGGATGAATATTCCATCCTTATAGCCGTCTACGGCTGCTATGGCCTCTTCATTCGACGAAAAATGCTTTCCACGAAGGAATTGTTTGAGATTTCTGAAGAGATAGTAGTCACTGCGAGCCAAATCTGGTGAATACGGTGAATGTTCAAGCAATTCGTACTTTAATTCTTTGAATTTAGCCATCGTCAAAACACTTTTGTGAGCAGGTGCATTGTCTTGATGAAAAATTATTTTTTTCTTTAAACCAGGTTTTTTCTCACGAATTTTTTCATCCAGCTGATCCAAAAGGCTGCAATAATATTCAGAGTTGATTGTTTTACCTTTCTGAAGATAATCAACAAAATTTCTTTTGCATCCCAAAAAACTGATGCCATAACCTTCTTTGCTGATCGTTGTGACTTCACCTGCTTTGGAGCTGAACAACCAGCTTCAGTCCACTGCAAACGTTCTTGTTTCAATTTAGGATCATGGTGGTAGATCCAAGTCGCATCCATAGTTATAAAACAAAGCAAGAAGTCGGTTTTATTCGGCTTAAAACGCTCCAAATTACGCTGAGAATTTTGTTTTCGATGCAGTTTTTGTTGAATTGTTAATGTGTGCGGCACTAACTTTCCAAACAGTTTTTTCATACGTAATTCTTCATGTAAACGACTTGACCATACCTTTTAAATTCTTAAATAATTTAGTGAGATTTTTTTCCAATTTTTTTTTTCCTGCATTGTATATTTATTAACTAATACATAAGCTGTATAACTAATATTTAAAATATTACCAAAAATTATATTTATCTCTAATACTGGATGTACTTGAGTGCATTTATACGTACTATAGTTTATTTATAGTTGAATTATATAAATTTTTGATTAAATTAAGAGCAATAGAATCGAATGCTTTAGTACAATTTCACACAAAGGAAGGAAGAGAAGTTTTTTTAAACCTGTTTTTTGAAAGATAATAATTTGATGAGTACTTAATAAATGTCTATTAAGCGTTTTTAATATATTTATTTCTCTGTCAATACTGTTTATAATTAATATTTGCATTAAACTGAACTCTTTCGCAAATTTTTAAGCAAAATTAAAAAAAAAACTTAAAAATAGATATTTATCACAAATTTTTCGAAAATTTTGCAATATTTTATTTCTTTTTTTCTTTAGATTTTGAACAGTCTAAAATTGTGGAATTTTTAATTAATTATTAATTTTCTATAGAATTTTCAGTCAATGCAAACTAAAATTTTTGGAAAAATAACAATTTGAATCTGTCAAAATAATAATTAAAGTGATTTTTGATTATTTAAGGGAATTTTTGAACTTTAAAACATTATAAGTGCTTTGGAAATTTCCGTTTGCCTTATTTTGTAAAAAAATAGCAGGTCAATTGAAAAGTCCCCGGACTACCATACTTAAACACATTTTTTTTGGCAAAATTAGTTTTTTTTTATTCAACATAGTTCCCTTCAAGGGTGATACACTGATTATAGCGACCCTCCTACTTATTGATACCATTTTTGTAGTACGATTTGTCCTTTGCTTCAAAATAGGCCTCAGTTTCGGCGATCACCTCTTCATTCGACGAAAATTTCTTCCCAGCCAGCATTCTTTTGAAAACTGAGAACAGGAAATTGTCGCTGGGAGCCAGATTTGGAGAATAGGGTGGATGCGGAAGCAATTTGAAGCCCAATTCATGGATTTTCGCCTTCGTTTTCACTGACTTGTTTTTGGTCAAAAGTGAGCTCGCGCGGCACCCACTTTGCACAGAGCTTTCTCATACCCAAATATATGTGAATGATATGATGTACACGTTCAGTTGATATCTTTAGAGTACCTGCTATTTCATTCAATTTCACTTTACGGTCATTCGAAATCATTTTGTGGATTTTTTTGATGTTTTCGTCCGTAACATCCTCTTTTGGACGTCCACTGCGTTCACCGTCTTCGGTGCTCATTTCACCACGTCTAAACTAGGCATACTAATCCTTGATGGTTGATTTTCCTGGGGCAGTGTCCCGAAACTCGTCATCAAGCCAAGTTTTTGCTTCAACTGTATTTTTTCCCTTCAAAAAGCGATATTTTATCAACACGCGAAATTCCTTTTTATTCATTTTTTCACAATAACAAAAGTTGCTTCACTCAAAATGCTATAATTTATAAACTAATGATCCGACAGCTGTCAAATTTACACACGTGTCTTCTGAAGGTTAGGGCTAACTAAAAATCATCGATTTAAGTCTATGCGATCTATGTGTCAGACCGGGGACTTCTCAATTGACCTGTTCTGTTTTTTCTAAATATTTCAGAAAAAATAAATTAAAAAGAGAATTTTAAATTTCAACAAGAGCGACGAAGTGCAGCATTTGCCCACCGTTTCTATATAATTTATCGATTTTTTTTAGGCATGCTTCCGAACACAATAAAAGTACCAACAATTTTATATTTGCCCTTATTATCCCAGCATTGTTTTATGACGACACAACTTCAAGAACCGATATATTTGGCTACATCTACAAATAAAAATATTTTCAGTTATCATTCCAGAATTGCCTCAAATTGATATAAAAATTTCAATATCGAAATTGTTTTTTAAAAAAGCTTTAAAAATGCCAGAATAAAATCCTTAAAAATAAGTTTAAAAAATTTTTAAAACAAAACTTTGATTATTCGCGGGGATTACAATTAAAAGAACAAACTTTAATTGTGAAAAATAAAACTTTAATTTAAAAAAAAAAAAAATCTGTTTCTATTGTAGAATAAAAATTTTATTTGGGCATAAGTCTTTGGCCATACCATTTTTCGTTGCGAAATCTCATGACTTGAGACTTGAGAATAAGAATTAAATACATTTTGTGTTGCAAATATCTTTAAAACTATACAAATTTCGGATCAAACTGTCGAAATTGTTTTTTCTTTGTCTATTTCTAGTAAAACATGAAGTACACTCACCAAAAAAAGTCTGCAATAGCAACTGAAAATTTTGCTGTTATTACGGGAAATTTTGCTAATTTGAGCCCAGCGGTATATTTTGCTAATCTTAAAAACACTTGTCTGCTGACGTGTAGTACAATGAAATTTGTAGAAAAAATTAGCTGCCGCTATTGAATTTTAGTAAACTTTTTGTTAAGTGGAATTTAAAATCTGTTTGCTAAAATCAGCAAAAAAAATTTACTAAATATTATTAATATTAGTAAAAAAAAATTTAAATTTTTTTTATCGAACATCAAAATGTTTTTATTGCATTTATTTGTTTCGAATAATACAGGTTAGTTGAAAAGTTCCTGCGCTCGAAATGAAAGAATACTGTTTTTGTTACGAAATATATTTTTTTATTCAATATAATCTCCTACAAGCTCAATACACTTGTTCCAATGATCTTCCAATAATTTTATCCCATCCTTATAATGGTTTTCCGGAAGCTCTGCAAAATAACCGTCTACGGCTGCTATGGCCTCTTCATTCGACGAAAAATGCTTTCCACGAAGGAATTGTTTGAGATTTCTGAAGAGATAGTAGTCACTGGGAGCCAAATCTGGTGAATACGGTGGATGTGGATGTTCAAGCAATTCGTACTTTAATTCTTTGAATTTAGCCATCGTCAAAACACTTTTGTGAGCAGGTGCATTGTCTTGATGAAAAATTATTTTTTTTCTTCTTTAAACCAGGTCTTTTCTCACGAATTTTTTCATCCAGCTGATCCAAAAGGCTGCAATAATATTCAGAGTTGATTGTTTTACCTTTCTGAAGATAATCAATCAACAAAATTCCTTTTGCATCCCAAAAAACTGATGCGATAACCTTCTTTGCTGATCGTTGTGACTTCACCTGCTTTGGAGCTGAACAACCAGCTTAAGTCCACTGTAAACGTTCTTGTTTCAAATTAGGATCATGGTGGTAGATCCAAGTCTTATCCATAGTTATAAAACGACGCAAGAAGTCGGTTTTATTCGGCTTAAAACGCTCCAAATTACGATGCAGTTTTTGTTGAATTGTTAATGTGTGCGGCACTACCTTTCCAAACAGTTTTTTCATACGTAATTCTTCATGTAAAATATGGAGTACTCGTTCGTCTGAGATGCCTATGGCATTAGCAATTTTACGCTTAGTCAAACTTGGATCTTCACTAACCATATTATGTACCTGCTCAATGATTTCTGCTGTGGTTGCAGTTTTTGGTCGTCCTTCGCGTGGATCGTCTTTAAGGCTGGTACGACCACGTTTAAATTCACCAGCCCAAAATTCAACGGTGCGTTTTGAATGTGGGGACTCCTTATACACTTCTATCAATTTAAACCCTTCAAAACAAAGAATCTAATGACTGCACGATATTCAATTTTTTCCATATTAAAAAAATCAATGACACGTCAACTTAAAATGGCTTGTAAACAAAGAAAGAATTGACAGAATGACCAACTTGAGAAAAAAAAAGTTTGGAGCTAGGAGTGCCATCTCTTGGTGAGCGCAGGAACTTTTCAACCAACCTGTATTATAGACAAAATTAAAAAAAAAAATCAAAGGCTTAAAAATTGTAAAAACAAACGAATTTATCATTTTGTTTTAATTTGATAATTTCTCCCTTGAAAAATATTTTAGTATTTTTTTTTTTTACTTTTAAGGTCAAATATTAATTGTTTCAGGGCTGATTTTTAGAACTAAAAAAAAATTTTAGTGCTATTTTAAATGGATGTCCTATTTTTAGACATGAGTCGGTATACTCACTTTCGATAAATTTTTTTAATCTATGTAACATTTTAGAGCAATTTAAATTTGTAGGTGTAAATTTTAATTAGAAATAACATTTCCTTCAATATACACATTTTTAAAATTAGTACATTTTTTTGCTAATTGTAACAAATTGGTTTTCAAGAATTTGTAAAATGATTTCTGAAATTAACAACAAAAATTTGTAAATATTCTGTAAAAATCATGTAATTTTTAAAATGTACATAGCAAAAAGTTTTGCTAAATAATAATTTTTTTTTACTAAAAATCAGTACAATAATAGTAAACCGTTTACAAATATTTCTACTAACTTTTTTTCTGAGTGTAAAATTTCTATGTTTAACAGTATTTTTTACGATTGTACTGAACAATAAATACAATGCATAGAAAAAAGACAAAAATATTTTCTATATTTTTTGCAGCCACATTTTGTTACTTTTTACTATTCAAATAATAAAGCTGTAAGTCGGGAGCTGTGCCATTAGGTTCAATTTTATATTTAGGACATATTTGTAAATCCCGGATATTTTGTAGTTTTTTTTCATATAGCTAGGCATTAAAAATTACACATAGTTTAAGCTCTCGCACGAATTAAAAAAATATAACCATGTGAACAAAAAATATATTTTTTTTATACTTTTACAACAACAACTTTTTTTAAAAAATTTAAAAAATTCAAATATCATAAAAGTTATATACAAATGATACTTTGTATCGAAGTAAACGAAAAAGTGAATAAGCTCAGCAGAATCCTCTAATCTTTTTATTACTAATATACATTTTTTGAATACAAATTTAATAACTAATTTTTCATTGTACTTTATTTTTTAAATTCAAGCGAAATTGATTTTTTTTTATGTAATTACAATTTCCAATTTTTTGTACTTTTATTAAAAGTAAATATTTTTATTTTTTTTTTTTTTCAATTAATTTGCTTATCAGTGATATTTTTGAATTCTTTCACTTTGTAACACATGTATGCACTTTTTTGTTCGTTTAACATTTCAATATCGAATACATTAGTAATGTAATAAAATTTGCATCCTTATATTCAATTTCGATTTCATTTGCAATCAACATGATAAGCAACAAGTTTTGGCTTAAAATGTACATTTTCTTTTTTAAGTCTTTGCAAGTTTTCAATTGTATAGCGCGCCAACGACTGACTTAATTTTAGAAGTTAACTTCCTTTTAAAGACAACAAATGTTTGATTTTTATAATATAGTTATGTATTTCCAATAAAATTCCTTTGCCGACAAAACAAGGATATATATACTCTTAAGTTTACTCTTTGCTGTAAGAGAACATTTTATATATGTATGTGTAAAAGCAAACGAAAGTAAGAGAAATATGGAGAGTAGTTATTTCATTTATTACACCATAATATTTCATTCATAAAAATTCTTTGTTTTGCATTGTATAATCAATAAATACCGGCTTTTAATTTATAAAGCAAAACAAAATGTGAGTGGAAAGAAACAGGAAAAAGGAATGAAAAAAAAAACAAAATAGGTTTGTTTACATTTTATATAGTTTCCCTCTTTTGAGGTCGACCGACTGACAATCGACGATTGTTATACAATTTATTACACATTCAACACACATTGACACGTGTTTGCTATTTAATACAATTGTTAATTTTTGTTTTACTTGTTGCATTGAATTCTTCCAGCTGTATATACACTAAACTGTAATAAGGTAAAAATCGTAGCATAATTTAAACTGTTCAAAAGTTGTCAAATTGATCTGAAAACATGTAACTGGCACCATTAATTAATTATAGAAGCCACTTTTTTCTCTAGTGGGCGTGACAATTAAAATAACAACGACCGAAATTGAATTCTAATTGGAATTCGTCTATAGAATAAGAAAATATTGATCAGCTTTAAAAATGATGTATGCCTAGCATTAAGCTTATTAAATTGTCTTTCAGATATTATAAATAATGTTTAAATTGAGTCGTAGGATTCAAAACTATTGGCAATTGAATTAAGCATTAAAGTTTCATAATTTTGCATATAATGACTAAATCGTTAGTATTAATGGACATTAGTGCACCGTACACCTTGGAATAAAAAGTATTGTTGCAAGGCCATTTTAAAAAACATTTTATATATTTTTGCCGAACGTAGGGGTCGCCTTTTTAAGTTTTTCGTTATATCTTCAATATTTACAGTCCGATCTTAAAGTGGAATATTCGATATTTTTGTTTCGGGGATAACAATATTTTTGATCTAAGGTCCATTGACCTCAAGTGTCCCGTTTCAGAACTTACCCCCCAAATCTCATTTCCTACCATCCTAATGTGCCACCCTAATGTCAGAAAATTAATGCTTGCAAAAAATCATAAAACGTTTGCTAAGGAAGTATTTCAATAATTCCAGCACAACTATTTTAAAAATGGTTTTTAAAATTTTTTTATTGCGGAATGTAGGGGTAACATTTTTTAATATTTCCTAATATCTTCGGTATTTACAATCGGATATTAAAGTATGAACGCAAGATTTGATGTCAATGGACCTTAGAGCAAATATTGGTCTCCCCGAGACAAAAAAAATCGACAAATTACGCTTTAAAAACGGACTGTAAATACGAAAGATATAACGAAAAATTAAAAAAGGCGACCCCTACGTTCGGCAAAAAAAATATATATTTATTTTATTTATTTATTTTTTATTAAAAATATAATTACAAATTATATCTTAATACCCTAACCGAACACTAGCAACGAAGGCTATCGGCTCGTTGTATCGAAAACAGACCAGAGCCTCTGCTGGGAATCGAACCCACGACCTCCGCACTGATAAGCTGGCACGCTACCAACTAGCCTATCGGGGCGCTCGAAAAAAAAAATATATATATATATATATATTTTTTTAAATTGCCTTTTAACAACACTTTATATTCGCTGATGTACAACGAACTTTTTGGTACTACAGGTACGGTCTAATGGACATGGATTTGATAAAACGAAAATTTATATCATAGCCCAGCAAAAATGAAGCTGCCAAAGAAGCAATAAAAGCATCACTACTATGGCAAAGGCATCACTTCTTTTCTAATGGTTTCATCGATGAATTTAACATTAGCGTGTCATAGGATGGAAGTATTCAAATGTAGCTACAAGCATTACTCATACTTTACTCTAAGGAAGCAATGACAATGCAATGATTAGGTATTCTGATGCATGAGTGGAAAATGTTCATATATTCTGTAGTATTTAAGCTTTGATGAAAATTAAATTCATAAGAATGCAGAAAAATAGTTTAAAGAAGCGAATTAATGCATTGATATACAAATACTCTTTATTAAAACAAATAAATAATTTTGCATTAGTGAAAAAGCATTTTTTAACATTTTTCAGTATTTTTTATAATAATCAATTCATTGATTCATTACTCAAAGTATTGTCCATCGTTAGCGACCATTTTTTCCCAGCTTTCTGGTAGCATATGGATTCCGCGCCAAAAGAACTGCTCCGGTTTTGAGATAACGAAAAAAATAAGCCAATTTCTGATACCCTGTTCTAAGGGCATTCTGCATCAATCGAGACAAATAGTAGTCAGAAGGGGCAAGGTCTGGGCTTTAAGGCCGGTAAGCCAAAACTTTCCATCCACTGCTTTCCAAATAGTTTTTGACCGGTCTTGCAACATGAGGCCGAGCGTTGTCATAATGGAAGATTATGGCCTCGTGTCCGGTCGAATATTCTGGTCGTTTTTTATTGATTTCTCTCTTCAAACGAATCAATTGTGTTCGGTACAGGTCCCCTGTGATCGTCTGACTAACAGCTCATAATACAAAACACCCTTCTGATCCCACCAAATACAGAGCATAACCTTGGCGCCATGGATATTCGGCTTCGGCGTTGATTTGGCTGGCTTTTCCTCATCTTCAAACTTTTTCGGCTGACCAGGCCTCTCCTTGTCTTCTTCACCACTTTTGAATTGCACAAACCACTTTTGAATTGCACAAACCGTCGTTCACAAGTTTTTTGAGTTGGTGCATGTTGACCTGACCGTAATCTTCTACCAACAATCGATAACTTTCAGCAGCTGTTTTCTTCAAATAAAAGGAGGTTATCAGACTTCCCCGCAAAACATATTTTTCAGGCAAAAAAATTCGACATTATCGATTAAGGAAAATGTGTGTTTACACTTTGGCGTCTATTGAATACTGAATTATAATGACAGATGTTTACCCTTCAAAATACCATATTTGTTATTATTGGCACAAACCATATGTGATAGTTATGCCATCTGTTGTCCAAATAGACACTATTAACTTGTATACCCAATATAAAAACTAAAAAAAATTTCTTAAAATGAATAAAAATTCCTACGTTTGGGTAAAAAGGAAATAGTTTATATACTCAGAAATAGTTCATACCTTTCTTAAGTAATAAAACTTCACTTACAATATATTTGCCTTTACCGACTGTAGTTTATTTAAAACGTAATACGTAAAGTTATTAGTTATTCTAAAAACAAACTATAAAAATTTACAGACATTCAGTAGGAGTTGATATTTTCTGTAAAATGTTAAATTTTATGTTTTCTGTTTTTAAAAAACAAACCACAAAAGTAGTTTTTTCTTTTTTTTTTGTCAGTAAAAAATTGATGGTTATTTTAAACAACTTTCTATTGTTTTTACTACTTTTGTGAATTATTAAACAATGATTGAAAATAAACAACAAAATGGACTGAATATGATAAAAAAAATCAGTAGTCCTTTTTTTGATTGTATTTTCGATTAACTTAATATGTATTTTAAGTTGTTTTTAACGAAATAATATTGTGAGTGTATATGTTAATTTAAGTTTAAACTAAAATATCATAAAATGAAATTATGACATTTTTCCATTTTCCTATAACAACAAGAAATTTAACTGTAATATTTTGTATTTTTGCAATAATTTCCTTAAATTAGTAATTTAAGAAGACAAAGGACCCCCAGTGTTCCTTAGCCATAAATGCTGTTTGTCACTTAGGGCGGCCCTTTTTGTAGTTCTCGCAAGCAGAACCGTTAATTAACTACCAAAAGGATCCGGCATTCTCACAATTTATTACGTTTCAGGATATACTGCTGTACATTTTTTTTTAATTTGTTTACCTTTTTGCTAATTAAATTCAATTTATATTCTAAATACATGAGTTTAGTATAATTCGATTTAATTTAGAGACAAAAATGTATAGCAAAAAGCTTGTTAAGAGCAGTGTCCTCACAAAGCGGAAGTCCTCCGAAAGTGGGAAAATACTTACACAATGAGTGTAAAGTATTTTAAAATACTTTTATATGGTTAAATATATGTATTACCTTTACCATAGAAACAGTTTCATATTAGTTAGAATTTGTTTTTTAAAATTTAAGAATAATTTTCACTTAAAAGAAGTGCTATTTAACTTGATGATAGAAAATATTTTCTTATCTTTAGGAAGTTAAATCCTAGTTTTTGGTTAAGAAAAAACATTATCTAATAAACTTAAATAAAATCACATTTCACTTAAAACCATGAAAACATTTCCTAACTAACATCAAAACTTAAGATGATACTCGTATATGAACTTATTATGACAATATTTTACAGTTTTTTAATGCCAACTTAGTTCTCAATACTAAAATTTTTCTATAATTTAGAAATTTTGACCAAATTTTAAGTAAAATTTGTTTTTTAATTTCAAGGAAAATTTTTTAATTTTGTTAAAAAAAATGCTTTTGGCGCCGTTTTGATTTTAAATTTTCCTCCAAATAAGTTAATTATTCTTAATTCTACACTCACAATATTATTTCGTTAAAAACAACTTAAAGTACATAATAAAATTAATAAAAAATACAATAAAAAAAAAAGACTACTGATTTTCATTATATTCAACCCATTTTGTTGTTTATTTTTAATAATTTTTTAATAATAGACAAAAGTAAAAACAATAGAAAGTCGTTTAAAATAACCATCAAATTTTTACTGACAAAAAGTTAGAAAAAACTACTTTTGTGGTTTGTTTTTTAAATTGAAAGTTTTTTTTTGTTTGTATGTAATATATTTTTATTAGCTTTGTGTGTATGTAGTTTTGAATAATTTCTTGTAATTTTTATTGAAAAAATTTTGTATATATACAAACTATTTTGGTAAAAAAAAACAAAAAGGAATTATATGAATTTATATTTTTTGAAGCGGAAAACATACAATTTTACATTTAACTGAAAATATCAACTCCTACTCAGTGTTTGTAAATTTTTATAGTTTGTTTTTTGAATGACTGATTCAAATAGTTAAAACATATATTTCTATGAATTTCAATTGATTCTTCATTTAAAAACAAACTTTACGTATAACTTTATAAATAAACTACAGTCGGTAACGAAAAATATATTGTGAGTGTAGTTAATTTTTTTTTTTTGGTGTATAACTAGTGGTTATTAACCAACCCATATTCTAACAAATTAAGAAATCGTGCGAATTTTTCAATGCTGAAATAAAATTTTTCTGGACTATTTATTATAATACCACGACCACTAGGATAGCTTTTTACGAAACGTTGAGTGGGTCAAATTTATCAATAAATTTAAAAAATTTGATATTTTGATATTTGTTTGATATTTATTAGAAAATTTTTATCAAATTTAAAGGTAATTTTCACTTAAAAAAAGTGCTATTTAACTTGATGTTAGAAAATATTTGCTTATTTGTAGGGAGTAAAGTCTTAGTTTTTAGTTAAAAAAAAAATTATTTAATAAATTTAAATAAAATAAAATTTTTCTTAAAACCAAAGAAACATTTCCTAACTAACAGTAAAATTTTAGATGATGTTTGATCCAATTAGGAGGAAATTTTACAGTTTTCTAATAAAGATTTAGTTCAAAGTAGTAAAGTTTTTCAATAATTTAGAAATTTTGACCAAATTTTAAGTAAAATTTGTTTCTTATTTGCAAGGAAAATTTTATTAAATATTAGTAAAAAGTGTCTCCAAATAAGTTAATTTTTCTGAATTCT